>APFE030172392.1:0-16374 GCA_000404065.3 Pinus taeda
CCTTTATATTTTATAGCTCTATAGATATACAATCACTCTGAATTCACCTAGTTGCTCAGATTTCCTGTGTATATTTATAAGTTGAGGTTCATTTGAGAAATGTTTTGAGTGTTTAGACATTACATGCCTTGACTTCCATGAATGAGTAGTTGATAGTTTACTGAAATGGTGTTTGACTCCATGAGCCCAATGGAAGAAATCTTATGTTGTATTTCCAACCATCGTGTTTATTAAAGTTCTCATTTCAAGAGTTAGCCCTCTTAGTGTTAATCATAATCAATAGTTTATTTTGAAAGAGCCCTCTCAGGTTAGGGAGGCTAATCCTTAGCCAAGAGTCTGGTCTGAAATAGTTACATAGAGTCTAACTGATTAGCAGCCATCAGTACATGATTTTGTGATAACAGTATCTATCAAAAGCATAATGAATCTCTTTAACAAACTTCTCTAAAGAATGAAATGAAAAAGTTAGTAAGTTCTTGCACCATTCTTTGCTATGACCTTCAAGCGTAAGGGTGAAAAGTTTACAAGAAACATCTTCACAATGTACTTAATTTGACAAAATTTAAGAATTTGAAGCATATGTTCCAATACAATTATTTCACCCTACCATCAAACTTATTCTGCGACAAGTGATGAAATATTTCAGCGAGAATTGAAAGATTTAGTATTTTAGAAAAACAACCCAGGATAAAGATTTGGGATGGAACCATTTCAAGATAGAATATTTAGATATAGACTCCATAGGCTCAACTTGTCATCTAACCTTCCTTCTAGCACCAAATATGTTAACAGGGAAAATTGTCCTGCTAACAATTATGGGGTCTCCCTGGTGTGCAGTTCCAATCAAACTTCACACCATTTGGGATAGTAGCCCCATTCGGTATGTGGGCCCAACTACTACCATGTGTGTTTTACTCCTGGCTATCAAATGCAGAGATGTTAGAGTGAGGGAAAGAATCAAATGTCTAGAAAATGGGGATGAAATCAACCCATGATTAATAGCTTGAAGTACAAAGCACGAGAGTATAATAGAAAAACAATGAGAAAGAGTATGTCTTAAGTGAAGTCAATAAGCTAAAACCATCTAAGACATACACAAAAGAGAATAGACTAGAATTTAATTGCAAATTAGTTCGTAATAGGTTACTAGCATTAGCATGGAATTAAAAGAGAAGATTCAAATGCAAGCATACAAGTAATAGCTATGAACTAGTTCAATAATGTGTAACCATTATGAGTCATGCAAGTAAACACAAAAAAAATATCGGATAACCAATACAACCACCATGAAGATACACGAGAATCAATGCCAAAATTGAAAAACTTCTCATTAATAATGTTGTAAACTCATGTACATGTCCAACAAACCCATCAAGATTTAGTAGTGGAATGTAAGCTTCTCACACCATCTTCGAGGAAAACACCTAGCCTCACCACAACTCACCTCACTATTTGTCAAGAGTAGAATGCTTCTAGATACCTAAGCACCAAACAACTTTGTAATGCTATCCTAGCTTAAATGCTAAAAGTCCCTTGTAAATGAGGCATGAAGGTATATTTATATAAATGAGGTGACCTTTCACTTACCATGACCTTTCACCTACCTTCATGATTCTTGAACTTCCTCATGACTCTCGAGTGCCTAATGACTTTTACATGTTTTTTAAAATTTTATATTTCATGGATATTACAAAATATTGTTTACAATATAATAACAAAGAAATCATGAAGCTCTCAAATATGTTGTGACCTTCGAGAGACAAACACTATTGTTTGAAACTCTAGGCTTGCATGGGATGCTGAACAAGGTTTATGTATTCTTCTCATTTACTTGTTGTTGCCCTAATTGTTGAGTGAAATTGTTCGACATTACCATCCGCATTCTACATCTTAGTTCACACGGTAAGGCTCTATATAGGTAATTGTGGTTCTATCAGAAACAACTATAACACACTTATTAATGCACCCTGAATGTCCCATGTCAAGGCTTGGATTGTCACTCACGTCATGAAACCTTCTATCAAGCAAAGAAACTCCACCTAAGCGTTCTTAAACTTTCAACCAAGGTCCATTCATTATCTTTGGGTCAAAATTTCGAATATTAGAAAGCTCTCTTATTACCCAAAGATGAGAATCACCCTTTCTTGTTCGATGATCCCTGAAAAAAGTTTTACTTCACGCGATGCTAGATAGTCAAACACCCTGAGTTGTTTGGCTCCTCTTTGCAAGAAAATGACTTATATAAAATATGCCATTTATATAGAGATATACAATATGGATTATGTGCAATCTCACATGTTACTTCTCTTTAAATTTCTTAGATTCTTTTAAAACCTGGTGATGTCCTATGTTATAAGTTCATTCTACACTTTTGGAAGTTGATAAAATTCTAGGCTCTGGAAAAGGGGTAATAAATGAATCATGGAATCACTTCAAGCACCAATACATTTTGATGTTTCCTTTTAGTGAATCAAATTGTAGGAAATTGTGCATCAAATATGAAAATCTCTTTCAAACAGCTCCACCCACTATTTTTTTAGCAGCATCAAAGTGTTAGATTGCCTTAGCTACTCATAAATAAATACACCCAAAGAGCAGATATTGTCCAAGATATACTCTTGTTTGATGTTTCCCTCAAACTATCTAATATAAGGTAGTTGTGTTGGTCTCTCGTTGCATTTGAATGAGTCCCAAAGTACCTACTCGACTTTCACACCTTAACCATTTTGACGATGCTCAACTCTTTCTCTTTGCTGTAATTTTATATGGTGAGAAACCTACATATTGACCTCCTGTCAAGTATGTAGCAACAAAATTGGGTTTGAAATCTCCTTCAGGCAAAATTCCTACATAAGCTACATATATTAACTACTTGGAGCAATAAACTCATGTTTTTAGAGGAGTTGGAGGGTTTGTCACAAGGATGCCTTTAGCATCCTCCATTAACCAACCCAAAATGTAGACCTTTTAGCAATGGGTATGATTTATGCTCTAAAAACCTTTTTCATGTGTTTAAATACATTGTTTTCAAAGATGTATACAAATCCCAGCTCCACTGTCATGCTTAATATGATAACATTTTTGCCTCATATTGGGAATAAAATGACATATGTGATTTTGGTGACATTTCTCTTTCAATTTTAAATCCTGCACCTGTACTAGCCGGATGACCTTCGTTGGGAGAGGCCACAATTCCATAACCATTACCAGGGATGTGAGTACTAGCATATTTGTACACTTTGGCAATATAGGGTTGCAAGTGATTTCCAACTCCTTTCCTATGTCAACAAATTCACTAGTACCTACAAGCCTGCAATTCAAAAAGACCACGGTCCATCTCATTCTGCTTAGGTAGTGGTTTTTTTGTAAGTTTGAATTTTGAGCATTGTTCTCCTTAATCTGAAGGGTCCATTATTTTTTTTCCCATTGCAAGTCTTGATTTTAAAATATGTATGAGTGCTTTGAGTCGATTTGCAGTTCCAAAAAACTTCATACACTAGTGATGTATGAACACAATATCGTTGAAGTTCTTTAGCAAGTACTTTTTCGACAGGTCCTTTTACAGATACAAAGGATTATATGTTTAACTATCTCGACTTGTGTTCCTCTTTTTTTCACTTCCTTTGGAATTTGATTACAACCCTTTTACCTTACATTGCAATCAATTCCAAAAACCTTAGGGAGTTGAATTTCTTATGCGTTTGAGTGAGAACAAGAAAAGGGGAATTTTTGCAAAAGTGTACGACACTGAACATGATAGCTTCATCAATTGACCAATGAAGAGATACAAACATTAAGATATCGCTCAACCGTTCAATAGATGAACTGATTTGTAGAATGAGCCCATGCTTCCTGCTTTGGTTTCAGGGGTCAATGACGCACACAATTTTACCATGCATCCAGTGACTATATATATATTACACCAAATATCCTACAACATAACAAGTCTCTCTTTCAACTATTGTCAGGTAAACAAAGCAATGATGTTGTTGGACCCCAGTGTGCTAGAAAAACATGATGAGAGAGATAAGCCATGATATAAGTAGCTAGGTCGAAATCACAACTTTATATTTGAGATCAATCACACATTAAATCTCTAGTAGTGATGAGGCTTTGAAATGCGCCTTGTGACTTGAGAAAGTGATAGCTCCTATTTTAGTCGTAGGTAGAAAGTTTAGGAAAGTCACAAATTCGCTTGCGTATTAATAATGTGATCTGCAACTCAAGGGATCAAGGCTTCTCACTCTAGTCACAGATCCACATCTAGTGCAACTGATACTTATATCTGATTTGCGACCTGAGAAGGGAGGATGCCAAGCCTAGTCGCAAATCGCATATCTATATCACATTGACTTTGACTATGCCATGGAATCATGATTTGTGATTTAGGGGAAAATTTTTTACTCAGCAAATCACAATTCAAAGGTTCGAATGGGAGATATGGGTGTTGTGTATTGAGCCATAGACATATGCGGTTCCACCCAATAGATTTGTATAAATTCAAGGGATGTGATTAGGTCCAGTAAATGCATGCAATTCGATATATGAACATAAATGATTTCAAGAAAATGGGTATGTACAATTAATGGATTCATAATACTTCGACCCAAGAAAAAATCATGTGATTTCACTTGACAAGTCCATACAAATTCAAACCATAGGCTCATGCGATTGTATCAATACAAATTCATGTAATGGGAAATTGAAATGTTGAACTGTGAATTATATTCGAGGCAAAAAATCGTTGCAAGAGGGGATAACGAGCAAGTGTTTGAAAGTATGGTGTCTAATCAATGAATTGAGAAGATATTCGAGTGATTATGCAAGGGTATAGTCAAGAGAGGGTGTGTTTCAATGTAGGATCAAGAGTAAACGTGTATGGGGAGATATAAGCACTCATGAGGAGGGTAGCCAAATCAATTAGATGCCCATGGAATGAGACAAAAGATGATAATGGCATGTGGGGTCATAATTTAAAAGTATGACCTAGTTTTTCCACATACGATGAGGAAGAGCTTGGTCGCAATTCACATTTGTAGAAGGTAGTCATAAGCTACTAGGCTCTAGGAGTGTGACTTACAACTAAAGAGGATGCGATTCATGGTGTGGGTCACAAATCATACTTCCAGAGCCCAAGCATACTAGAACTTCTTGTTGCGATTGTGGCTTGTGACAAAGACATAAAATACGAGTCTTTCAAGGTTTAAAGCAAAGCCTGCAAGGATGCAATACAACCCGCATCAGGTCAAAGGAGTAATAAAGTTTAGGAATTCACAAGTAAGGAGCTTGAGGAAACTTCAAGTAGAGGGGACTCCAAATTCATTGTCTCCTATGGACTCAAGTGTGGATGAGCTAGGTAGATCCTTGTGACAATATGCTAATATTGAACCATAGATGAATCATGATGCATCTTATAATCCAGCTAACCTAATAATACCTTCTTCCTATTAAGAGTTTCCCCTGGTGGTAGTAAGTAACTTGGTATGATTGTAGCCTTGTCCAAACCCTGGACATACAAATAACACGCATAAGCATAGTTTCAATAGCTTCTTAGAAATATAATTTATGTAACCTACATAAACATAAATTGAGAGGCAATGTTGAAAGATCCTTTGCAAGATTGTTAGATTGCACGTGCCGTAAACCATAATAATAAAGATGAAGCTAGACCAACAAGTATAGGCAATGTGCCTCATGAACATGAAAACAAATGTAGCTTTGATGATAGATAGGTTATTAAAGGGATTTGGCCATTACAATCGATGATGATACTCGTTAAGACCTTGAAAAGTAGAGGGTGGCCCAAAATTCAGATATATAGGCTAAACATTTTGGGTGGTGTTGTAATGGCTACAACACTAGTTAAAAGGAATTAGTACAAAATGTGCAAAAGTAGTAACATCTAACTATCATATCAAAAATGGTCTAGAAACAAGAAAAATTGTGTTGTACTCAAAACATAATCAATAAAAGAAAAATGTAAGCACGAAGAATAAAGAAAACATTGTAGAAATAAAAACGAACAAATATCTTTAAGAAAAAAAAAATTGCATGTACAGAAAGAAATATAAAATCATAATACTTCATACTTTATTAGCTTCGACATAGGTTATGAGGTGTGATCCGTTAGTGGTATAGGAAAATAGTCGGTTATTTTCATCTTTGAGCAGGTATGAATTTCTCCTCATAATGGTTGCAATTACAAAGGGACCTATCCATATTTTATGGAACTTTGTGTGTTTTCCTTTCTTAATGTGAGTAGAGTCACACAATAGAACTTTTTGTCGAACTTGAAAATTAACATTTATGGACTTTTTATCAAAATATTTCTTAATTGTTTGTTGCCTATGCTTCAATTTGTTAAGTGAGTAATTTTTATTGTCTTCTAAAGTCAACAGAGAGAATTCGTTGAGGGACACTAGTATAATTCAACTCTTCATCCTATAATGCTAAACTTAAAGAAGTTATTTCAAGTTCAACATGCATGATGGCCTCTTGGACATAAAGGAGTTGAAACAAAGATAACCTAATACTAGACTTGGAAGTGGTCCTATAAGCCCACATATCAAAGCTTAATATAATATGCCAATTTCTTGGCTTGTCATTGATAATATTATTGAGGATTTTAATTAATTTTTTATTGGTAGACTTAGCTTGACCATTACCCCAAGAGTAATAAGTCAAGGAAGTGGAATGTTTGATTCTATAATTGGGACAATCCAAGTAAATTTTGCATAAATAAATGTTGGTCCCTTATCATAGTGTATTTTGAAAGGTAGACCAAATCGGGAAAAAAAGTATTCTCAATAAATGTAATTACATGTTCATCCCTAACGTTTTCAAGGATACTACTTTTATCTATTTTGTAAAGTAATCAATGTTAGTAAGAATTTAAATATTCCTAGTGGATGAAGGGGGACTGTTAGGACCAATCAAATCCAATCCCAATTTAGAAAAAGGAAATTCTTATATGATAGACTACAAAGGTAGAGCATGGAAGTTTCCTCTTCATGAGGCTTTTTGAAATTTATTGCAAGTTCAAAAAAAATTATAGTTATCCTTAAAGGCTAATCACCGGTAAAAACAAACTCTCAATATTTTGTGTGATGTATATTTTCTAGTGATGCGGCCACCAATATGCATATCGAAATCAATAAACCCATGCCATTCTTGCAACAATTTATTGGCAATTGCGTCATCCACACACCATAAGGGAAGTCCATCAAAAGGCTTATGTAAAAGAAGAGTATTGAGCATCAATTATTTAGAAGCTTCAAGCCATAGTCTTCTTGTTTTAGAATGTCCAAGTTATCAAGATACCTTTCATTTTTCAAATAGAGAACAACATCCTTGCACCAAGGGTGTCTTTCAAGGTCAACCTAATCATCATTGATTAAGAGTAAAGTTGATAAATACTCATATTTTTCAATAAGTTCATTTGACTCAAGGTGTTGGGCCAAATGAAGAGCGAATTTGTGTCCCTTTATCATTTTGGTTGTAACAATTGTCAAGTCATGTTCTTGGATCTTTGACAACCAATGGGCTAACTTCGAAGACAATACAGTCTAAAATAACATAAGTTTGACAACAAGCAAATCGACTTTTTCCTTTGTGTGATTGCTAAGGATATAGTGTCAAAATTTCTTTATAGCTTTGACTAAAGCGTAAGTGTGTTTTTCAATAAATAAATACATAAATTCATCTTTACATAAGCTTTGACTCATAAAAGCTATAGGATGTTCTTTATCCTAATCAACTTTCTAAAGAAGAATGTCTAAACTAGCTTCCTTTGTGGCATTAGTATATATGATAAAATCTTTGGTAATTTGGGGGGATTTCCAAAACACAAGTTGAGCTTATGGCCTCTTTGATGGCCACAAATTCTTTATGAGCTATGTCATCGCATCAAAAGGTTCGATCTTACTTTAGTAGATTGTGGATGGGTTTGACTATTTTAGAAAAATTACAAATAACCCCTTAGAAAAAAATGATCATGCCCATAAAATATTAGGTTTCTTTATTGGATTTAGGGGCTAGCATATTTTTAATGGTTTCAATTATTTATGGGGTCAATGTTGACTCTAGTTTCAAAAATGATGTGTAAAAGTAATTTCCCTGTGATCAGACCAAAAATTGACTTCTTAGGGTTCAAAGATATGTGAACCTTCTACACCCTTGAATAAATTGTCTTAGTGTTGGGTGTAGCCCAACTTGGTCCAGTTTTGGTCAAAGACTCTGCATTTTGAGGAGCAGAGTGTGCGAAGTTCTATTTATCATGCAGTGTCTAGGGGCTTTGAGGTGGGTCGAAGCCCCTCATTTTCTAAGAGGTATTGGGGTTTTAGTTCACTGTTTTGTTGAGTCCATGATATGTGGACCATGGTTTTTGTAGCAATATAATGTTTTAAGGACATGTAATGCTTTGTTGAAGATCATCATGAGATCACATCATAGAGAGAGAACAAGGGATCAAGTCTTTTGTTGTGTGTTTTGGGTCTTAAGGAAAGGCTTCACAGTTGAGTGCATGGAGGCCTTGGAAGAGTCTACAACTGAGTGTGCAGACCACCTACAAATGAGTGCACATGTGATTAGGCATTCAGTATCTAGCTCAAAAATCAAATTTCTCAGAATGGTTTGAAACCTGAAAAACCGCGTCTGTCTCGGAAAAATTATCCTAACGCAAATTGTTTCAATGAAAACCAGGTTCGTATGATGAAGTTATTGAGTTTTATCCACTTTGCCAAACAAGAGAAATTTTTAGAAAATGCATAGTCATTGCACAGTTAGTAGTCTGTACTGCTGACGTGGCAGGTGATTGTGCAAGGTCAACATCCAGCCAAAGCTCGCCAAGTGTCAAGTTTTTATTGGGTTCATAGGTGGTGACATGGCAGGTTTTTAATGGTTGAAGGTGGTCCAATGAGGATGGGACAAGTGGCAAGCCTAGAAGCTGCCACGTGTCCCTCCCCAAAGGATCGGGTTGAATGCACAGTGGATCAAAATTTTTATGGCAGGCCGGGGGGTCGAACCTAGGACCTAACTCCAACAAACTCAGTGCCAAAACCACTACACCACGCATTAGTTCTTAACATGTATAGCACACCACACATATTTGAGTTTTAAAATGGTTAAGGGTGGCAGTTAGGAGGGCCATCCCGCATGCCAACCCTCCATGTGAATGCTCTGGTGGAACATGTTATGGTTAACACAAACTAGCAGACAACCCACACCATTTGGTGGTTACCAAACCACAAACCCACAACATGTGACATTGTTTATCTGACGGTGATTTCTAAGGTCGCGGTCAGGAGAACCGGTGGCCAGCGTGATAGTTAATGCCACCATGTGACACCTCCACGTAAACTGCCAGTGCAAATGAAAACATTTAGCCCTTAAACTGTGTGATTAGTGCTAATTAACTCGGATTAACACCCAAATAATTGTGCTTAATTTTAATTAAACTCCAGCTTAATTCAGCGAAATGTTTAGTGGATCCGATAAATTCGAAGGTTTCACTAATTTTAATGGATCTAACTAGAGTTCCTCCAATTTTGGAGGAGGTTTTCTATGGAAAAACAGGTTGGGTCATAACTAGAGCAAATTTCGACCAAATTGAGCTCAGGAAAAGGTGTTCCTAGTTAATTTCAACATTCTAAGCACATTGAAGTAGGTTTTAGGAGAGGTAGATCTTTGTAAACAATTTTTTTTTTCATATTTAGCTAATACAGAAGCCTAATCCACGGAAACTGGACCAAGGATATGTAGCTCAGGAGGGGTGAACTCCTTCATCAAAACATTGTGTTAAGTGTTCATGTTGATGGTTTTTTGTAATTGTCATTGCTCTTGTTCAACACTTGTCTTTTATGCCATTTTTCTCATGAATGTCACATTAAACTTGATATACCTATTTACATTCACAAACAACCTAAGGAAACCTATGCATGGGAAGCAATGGACAAACATTTGTTTATAAATATATAATTGAAATTAGCACAAAAAAATAACATTCAATAACAGATCAAGTTGGTATCAGAGCAAAGGTTTATTTTCTTGATTTCTTGAGTTTTGTGAAAGTAGCGGTTTAATGGCTGCAAAATGGTGACGCTTACAAGGTTAAATTGCAAAGAGGAGAAGGGAAACTATTGGTTGGAACTCCCGAGGTAATTCCTAGAAGAAGGAGAGCCACAAGGCCACAATCTCCACCCAAAGTTCCAATCCCAGTTGCACTTGAAATACCTCAAGTTTTGCCTTCAATTGAGATTGAAGAGGTACAAGCCGTACCAAAAACTAAGCCTGAATCCACAACCATCATGTTAGGAGCAAGAGAAACTGAAGGTCTTCAGAAGAGGAAACATTCAAGAAATACTTCTATGACTTGATTGACATGGTTAGAATCCTTTATGTAGAGAGGAACACTAGAATGAATGGAGAGAGTTTAAGCCTCCACATGGAGAAGGAAGCTTGAGAGACAAAAATGATGATAAGAAGGATTCAAAGGGTAATGGAGGAAAGCATCCTCCATTTCCACCATATTCATCTTCCTCAACATCTCAAATAGAAACATTTTTCTACTTCCACCATCGAAACTGTCCATACTCATTCCTAAACTTCGAAAGGAAAAACTCCCTTACTCAAATTGGATGTTAAGTTTGAACTTCCCATGTACAATGGTGAGGTGAATGCATAAAATTTAGACAATTGGATTCGACAATTGGAGGTATACTATAGAATTTATAACTTTCAAGAAGATGATATAAAGATCTAGTTGGCTTCATTGAGGCTAGAAGGAGCATCATTAATCTGGTGGGAAGCAAAGACTCGAGAGGAAATGTGAATTTATGGTAAGATATCCATTTCTTGGGTTGAATTTGTTTCTACAATTAGAAGATAGTTTTATCCTTTAGCGTATATGCAAAAATCCATTACGAGTTGGAATAATTTTAGGTAGCTCAAACGCCAAACAGTCTAAGACTATACCCAAGAGTTTAGAAAGAGGGCTTTGTTGTTAGCAGTAAACTTGAATTCCCAAGATACACTATTGAAATATACTGGGGGTTTACATTCCTATTTGAAACATTCTAGAAGAGGGTAGTAAGAAGAAGCCATTCAAGGGTAAGGAGAAAGAGAAGGGAGGAAAATGGAAGGGAAAGAATAATGCAAGTGTGAAGAAATAAGGGAGAGAACCATATGCCAACATTGTTCCAAAGTTGGGCATGATGAAACTTATTGTTGGAAATTACATCCCGAACTAAGGCCTAAGAAACAAAACAATAAGGGAAAACAAAAGACGAACGCTACCATACAACATGACCTTAGATCATATCCTGGTGATGAGACCAAGATTTCAGCCATGGTCAAAAAAGAAAAAGAATATGTTGCAAGCACTAGATCCTCACACATTCAGAACAACACTCCAAATGAAGAATCAAGAATAGATTTGTTTCATGTAAGGGTAATTTCAAATCATATAGAGAATGATGCATTATTCGATGGTGGGTCACAATCAAACTTAATTTTAGAAGACTTGGTCAAAAAGCTTAACCTTGAAAGTATACCTCATTATAAGCCATATCCATTGTGTTATGCTCTTGACTTGCGAGAAGATACCAGAATACCAAATATGCGAAGAAATATACACAGAACATAGAACTATAAGAAATAACAACATGTATTTTATTATTCAGAAAGGAAAGCAATGTTCACTTGCCTCATCAAGGGGGCAACCTCCAATAGAGTTGGGCTCAATTACAAAATAAGACACGACGCTCCTCAAGGGGAGTCTCTATCCTTTATATAGGATTCATACATGCAATACCATGGGTCAGTATCATGGTTCTTATTAATACCATCTATCTAATACCATAGCCCATTTGCAACTAATTGTGGTCCCTTCTTTTAATGTGGGTCAACCACTTACAATTATTAATATGGGCTTTATTGACTCTTTAACTAACTATAACTATGACTCGACCCTATTACATAAATAAGGGGCTTAAGGTTGGACCCTAACATGCCCTCCCCCATAAAGATAGCCTTGTCCTCAAGGCTGAAGCTGCGGAAACTGCTAAAGAATAGTGGTTGGTTCCCAAGTCGCATCTTCTGGCGAGGTGTCTTTCCACTTGACGAGGACTTCCTTGATCGTGCGGCCACGTAGGTGCCGTTCCCGCGTGTTAAGAACCTGTTTAGGTTGGAGCTAGATTGAACCTTCTTCATCCAATTCCAGTAGACTGGTTTGAATTCTATAATGGTTTCCAACCACTTTCTTGAAGCATGAGACATGGAAGACAGGATGGATTTTTGCAATGGGTGGCAAGGCTAGCTTGTAGGCTACTTCTTCGATGCACTGAAGTATTTGATACGGCCCGTAGAATTTTGAAGATAATTTCTGACAACCCTTGTCTTTGAGTGATGTTTTCTTATATGGTTGTAGCCTCAAGAATACCTGATCCCCTTCTTGAAATTTGCGCTCTAACCAATGTTGATCTGCCTGTTGCTTCATGTGATTTTGAGCTTGATGGAGATTCTCTTTGAGGTGGGCTAGCATGGTTGCATGGTTCTGTAGGAGTTGATCCAATGCTTGTACCTTCGAGCATCTTTGGATATAAGAAGTAGGTGAAGGAGGGAGTTGACCATAAACTGCTTCATATGGAGTCATTTTGGTGGTGGCATGAAAGTTAGTATTATACCACCATTCGGCTAGAGGTAACCATTGTACCCATAGATGTTTCTTTTCTGAAGTGAAACACCTGAGGTAGGTCTCCAAACATTTGTTTACTACTTCAGTTTGACCATCATTTTGGGGATGATAGGAAGTATTGAGTTGTAGTTGGGTACTTTGTAGCCTGAAGAGTTGCTGCCAAAAGTTACTGGTGAAGATTGGGTCACGATCACACACAATGGAAGTGAGCATGCCATGCAATTTGAAGATCTGGTCCATGAAAGATTGAGCCACCAAAGTTGGTGTAAATGGGTGGGGTAGGGCACAAAAATGAGCATACTTAGAAATTATGTCCACAACCACCATGATCACTGACTTGTTTCCTGACTTTGGAAGACTCGTAATGAAATCCAGAGAAACCTCTGTCCAGATTGAGGCAGGGATGGGCAATGGCTGTAATGGACCTGGGGATTTGATTGTTTCTCCTTTATGGTGCTGACGCACATCACACTCAGCTACAAGAGTAAGAATGTCCTTTTTCATGCCTGTCCAAAAGAATGAACTGTGAGTGCGAGCATAAGTCTTCTGAAAGCCTGAATGGCCTACAGTGGGACATGAGGACATGAGTGCAACTCTACCAAAATGTGACTTTTGAGGGTGGATGTTGGTGATATCACTACTTTGTCCCTGTAGCGAAGAATCTCATCCTGCCAAGAGTAGCCCGTTGTGGAATTTGGATCCGCCTGTAATTTATTAATGAGTTGGGAGAGCAAAGGATGTGAAAACCATTCCTTGCGAGCCTCTTCAATCCACTCTGGAGTGGGAAGAGATATTGCTAGCAGGGTGCTTTCCTCCTCAAATTGGCATGATAAAGCATCCGCTATGACATTTTCACACCCTTTCTTTTAAATTATCTCATAATCATATCCCAAAATTTTGGTTAGCCATTTATTTTGTTGTGGCAAGGATAAGCATTGCTCCAAAAAATATTTAAGAATTTGATGGTCTGTGCAGATTTGGAAACGATGCCCCAATAAGTATGGTCACCAGGTATCCTCTGCATGTAAGATAGCCATCATCTCCTTCTCATAGGTAGATTGTCCAAGATTTGTCCCACTTAGTTGTTGGCTAGTGAAGGCCAAGGGTCGGCCTTCCTGCATTAAGACAACACCAACACCCATACCTAAAGCATCACATTCAATCACAAAAGATTTGTTGAAGTCAGGTAGTGTCAATATGGGAGTGGAACACATGGCATGTTTGAGAGCTATAAATGCCTGTTGCGCTTCATCATTCCAGAGGAATGAATTTTTATTGAGAAGGTGAGTGAGGGGTCTAGCAATGCGACCATAATTGTGAACAAATTTGTGATAGTAGCTAGTGAGACCCAAAAATCCTCTCAAGCTCTTGAAGGTCTTTGGTTGAGGCCAATCCTGCATTGCCTGGATCTTTTTGGGATCCACCCTGACACCTTCACACCCCACAATGTGGTCCAAATACTCAACTTCTTCCATGTGAAAAGAGAACTTGGACAGTTTGAAAAATAATTTATGCTTCCAGAGTAGTTGCAAGAGAAAATCTACATGCTGAAGATGTTTTTCCTAGGTGAGGCTGTAGATGAGGATGTCATCAAAGAAAACAAGGACAAATTTTCTAAGATATGGTTTGAGCAGGTGATTCATGAAGCTATGAAAAGTGGATGGGGCATTACAGAGACCAAATGGCATGACCAGGAGTTCATAATGGCCTTCATGAGTTCGGAAAGAAGTCTTTGGAATGTCTATTTCTTTCATGTGAAGTTGGTGATAGCCTGAGCGAAGGTCAAGCTTAGCAAAGAATTGAGCCTCATTTAGTTAATCCAACAAATCATCAACAACTAGGATGGGAAATTTATTTTTGACTGTTAGCTTGTTGAGGGCCCTGAAGTATAGACACATACGCCATTCCCCATCTTTCTTGAGCACCATGATCACAGGTGATGAATAAGGACTAATGCTAGGATGAATGACACTAACTTCGAAGAGTTCCTTGATGATTGTTTCAATTTCATTCTTTTGGGTGAAAGGATATTTATATGGGCATACATTTGGTGGTTGTGCTTGTGGGACCAAAGTAATGCTATGATCATGTTCCTCTCTCGAGGGTGGAAGCTCATGAGGCTTGTCAAAGACCTGTAGATAGTTGTTTAAGACCTGTTGCATCTCAGGATGAATATGAAGAGAAGTGGGTTCGAAGGCTTGGATGGAATTAAATTGGGCTATAACTCCATGGTGGTCCTTTTTTAACAATTTTTCCATCCTATGCGAGTTGATGATAGAAGGAGAACCTACCTGGAGTCTGTAGAGGGTATGTGTGTGGTTATTCTGCTTGAAGCTCATATATAACTCCTGGAAATCCATTGTGATTGGGCCAAGTGTGCGGAGCCATTCAGCACCCATGACAATGTCACACCAACCCATGTTGATGGAAAACATGTGGGTCTTTAGATGATAATCCCCCATTTGAAGTTTGACATTTTCACAGAGGCCTTCGCATTTCATTGTCCCCCCATCAACAATCTGGACTTGGAAATTAGAGACTGCTATGACAAAACAATGCACTACTTCAATGACTCTTTGATGGATAAAGTTATGCATACTGCCACTATCAATCAAGACTACTATAGGGTGATGCTTAATAAAACCTCTGATTTTGAGAGTTTAGGGAGAAGAAATTCCAGCCAAAGCATGAAGTGAGATAACTGGTTCTTCAGGTGTAGCTGGGAGCTCATTGTCCGGCTAGTTGTCCTCATCTTCCTCCTTTAGTCCCTCAAATGGTGGGGCTTCCTCAGATGAACTGTGATCAGTAGCATCAATTTGAAAGAATTTGGGTTCCTTGCATTTATGCTCCGCAGAGTATTTCTCATCATAGTAGTAACACAATCTTTGATTTCTTCTTTCCGCCATTTCTGCTGGTGACATATTTTGAACCTTAAGTGTCTGGGTAGTGCTCGGAGCTTGGGTGGGGCGTCCCTTGGCTATGAAATTTGGATGAGTCAACTGGGCTGCTAACATGCGTTCTACTTCACAAGCTATCTTGCAATCTGCCAACCATGAGACTGGGTGTTGTAGTCGGACGTGGGCTTGTATGGCATATTTGAGACCACTGATAAAACATTCCAAGTCGAATTCATCTACTAGACCTCTTGTGAAGAAGGCTAATGCTTCAAAGGATTTAATATATTCTTGCACTGTGCCTGTTTGTCAGAGCTTAGTAAGATGATCCAAAAAGTTAGATTCATGGTCAAATCGATCAGAAAGGGCTTTTGAGAATATCTGCCAAGTTAATGGCATTGCATAGCAACGTTGATGCCACGACCACCATTGCCATCTTTCTTGGTCCAAATACAAGCTTCTCACACTTAGCTTAGTCCCATCATCTCTAATGTGATTTTGTGAAATATTTCTCCATTTGTGCTAGCCATATGGACGGATGAGAGCCATCAAATTTATACATGTCCAGCTTGAGTGGTCGAAGCTGGGACTGTTGGTGGTTTCCATAGAAGTGAAGAGAATGGCTAGACTCACCCTCAAGGTTCTCATTAAAATCACATGCCTCTGATTTTGCCACCGACTTGCCCTCTGTGATTATGTCATTTAATGTTTGGATCTACTTCATTAATGCCTCCAACTTTTGTTCAAGGGTGTTGATCTTCTCATTGGCCATAGCTTGAGCTCTGGTTT
>APFE030172417.1:0-12625 GCA_000404065.3 Pinus taeda
AAAAAAAATTGCCTATGCTTTTAAAACAAAATATCTTCCGTTTGCGCAAATTTTCTGCCTTTGCATTTGGTTTTACTCAACCAAAAAAAACCCTGCCTATGTATTTGTACCTTTGCCTTTAAAAAATTTTCATTTGCTGGACAAGTCTTTGTACACACAAACATCAACGGACCTTCCAAAGAACATATGGGTGATTCATACCAAACATTACATCATTTGCAACGCAAACTTTTATACAATTAAGTTCAAAAGGGACACACGGTCATATATATGGTCTTCAAAATATATATATCGCCCTTTGCACACCAAAATTACATATATATATCTGTGATAACATATAATTCCCACGCCAACAGTCACATATATCCACTTTGAAATCGATATCCGCACCGGTTTATTAAACATATGTATCAAGCTGTACGCACATATATCCGTGCTGTTTTAAACATATATATACACGCATTTGGTATATCCCCGCAGTTTCAATTTTTACCTCCACGCAGCAGACAAAAAAAGAAAGACTCGTTGTTCGCCGTTTTCAAAATAAATCTTTGTTGTATATAATACATATATCCACGCTGTGTGTTTTCGAATCCATTCATGCCGGTTTCAATACAGAAAACATATGTATCAACGTTGTTGACTGAGCGAATGAGCATACCTTTTTCAAGACACGCTGTTCACTACCGTTTGCAATTCATAACCATGCGCGCAGCCTTCACACGCTGCGAGCAATATACAGCAGGCACGAAAACGCCCCAGTGTTACAGCTCCGGCAAACGCCCCAGCGTTACAGCTCCAGCAAACCCACGCACAGAACAATCCAGTTCTCTAGCGCTCCACCTTCAGCAGTGCACTCCTCCAACTTGCTCTGATACCAATTGTTGGATCAGGTGCACAACAAACTTAATTAAACACACAGCAGAAAAATAAACAAGCACATAAGACAAAGCTTTTAACGTGGTTCACCCAACCAATCTGGGCTACGTCCACCAAACATAGGCATCATAAATATATTATTCAAATTGGAGATTACATCAAGAAATCCTCACACACTCTTAGCAAACATCCGAATGGTTGCCTGTTATATAGCCTAGAGAATCCAACAGTTTCATAACTCCCTCACATCAAATATAGGAGGCATTAACTCCCTCCCAACAACCTGGAGCTAATCTAGGAACTGAATCCCTACTGTTGTCACCTACAGAGATTTCTGCCTATTTCACTTCAAACAGAAAATCTCAACAATTTTCTATTATTAGCTTGTTTCCTCTTGGTCACTCTTCATCTAGTGTTTGGAAAAAATGGGTTCACATTGACACATTTTTATTTCCTTATATATAACGTGGCCTGGTATGATTTACTAAACACATCTCTATTACACCATTTAATTTTTAATAATATAGAGATGCGTGTCATAGGATAGAATTCCAACAATGGAATTTTTCATTCTAAATGGCACTTTGAATTTTTATATGCACATAATCCCTTGGTTTGTTTTACCTTGCATTTTTTTGTCTTGTAAGTAAATTTAGTACATCATAGATTTGTTTTAGCTTGTAATGTTTGTGTTTATACTATAAAAAAAAACTTTCATGCACTAAATTTATCTTACCTTGCAATGCTTTTGTTTGTGCTAGAAACAATTCTTACACTTGTTAGATTTGTTTTACCATGCAATTCTTGTCTTTGTTCTCTAGGTGATTAACCGTATATTTCTTGTTATAGGTTGAGCCCATAATGGTTAGAAATGACATAAGAGTGGCACGGATCGTTACCCATTACAGGTGATTGCCAATTCATATTTCTTCCTAGATTTGCCAAGTTTCAGTTAAGCATTTTGTGTTGTTTCGTCCCCATTTTAATTTTTCCTTTTCATTCAATACAAGGTTATTTTTAAAGAATTTGTCATTGAAGTTCTTTTCCCTTCCTTGCGTGCTCTTTTGGTAAGAGAGTAATACCCATCCCTCACATTACGATTTAGGCGTGTCAGTCGAGCGTCATATTTGTGCTGACAGGTAAGATTATACATTGCACCTTACCATTCTAATTTCAGTTATTCCTCAACTTTATTTAACTTCCTCTGACTTACCTGAGTGGGATATGGCTAAATCCCATTACCCTATTTTTTATAGGTGTAACATGCTGCACTAAAAAGGTAATTACATCTCTTCCCTCAGTGAGAGTGGTTTAATTTAACAACAAGAGTATATGTTCTTATTTTTTTTTGGTTATTGTGCTAATATTAATTTATACGGATCTTGTTGTGCTCCCAGCAGACAACATGCCCTACTTTTAAGCACTAGACAGGTATCCCCTTGATTACTTTTTTGTTGTTTTAGCTCAAGAAAATCATGGATATATATTTTATTTTAGATTTTCTCTTGCTTGTACTCACTGGGCTTAGGAATGCCATAACTGGGACTCCGTTTTAAGACATCATCACTGAACTTCTCTCCTCGCAAGTAAGATACCTCAACTCCTTTTCTACAACAGGTTGGACACACTTGCGTGTTTTGATTGGGACCACACACTTCATTGTTGACATATTCGCATACTTTTGTTCAGGTTTCATCTTAATCTTTTAAGAACATCCAAAACAATGTCTAAAATTGTATTGATAATATAGCTTAGGTCTTCTTATGGACCTTGGTAACTCTATTTTTGTTCTTATGGCTTACAATTTCGATAAATCGAATCACTCTATTGTTTGTACTCAAACGTTTTAATCAATTGGAATTGTCAGTATTCGACATGCGTACCTTTTACTTGTGCCTTATTTACTTGGGAATATTTCTTGAAACTCTCTCATTAGGGTAAAAAATGGTTTACCTTTTTGTTTTAATCCATATTTATTCTAGGTTTAGTACACATGTATGTGAATATGAACTCAATTTCAGTAGTTTCACCTAGAAAAAAGTTTAAATTTCTTTCTAATAGGATAACTTAACTGTGGGTGACACTGGGTAAGTGTGAGAGAAACTTGGTATATAAATATTTTATGGATTTTATCCTTAAAATAACTTTGCACTGTGTGCTAGTCTAGTTTCTAGAATTCATAATGCAAAAATATGTATTCTCTTAAAATTCATTAACTTGCCATATTTATTTCATGCTAATAACTTTTATGACATATTACAATATAAAGTGGTTTATCTTGAATTTAGCTATTTTTGGTTTGTAACCACATATTGTACACATGTATATATTTTCATACTGAAAGATTTAGTATGCATTTAATTGTTATTTTGTTCTCATATATTCATCTTTTCTTTCTTAAGTTGCTTAAATTTAATATATTTCTCTTCTTTTTATATTTTCTTTCTCATTCATCAAGATGCATATATCATCATACATATTTTTGTACATTATGGAACTCTACTACATATTTATTATGTGTACAATAAAAGAGGTTTGAATTCACTAAATAATTTTTACCTCACATTATTGCATATAAATAATTTTAAGAGTAAAAAACAACTATAACAATGTTATTGTCCCTTCCTTTTGCAGCACATGCATCCATTAATGGAAAACAACATACTTCATACTCTTAGCTACTATATGTAGTTAAGTATTTGTTATGTCCATTTCCATTCTAAAGTAATAAAGAATAATAGCACCATGTTACAAACTTCTAATTATTTGAATATTATCTCCCTTGGGGATTACTATGGGAAAAGGCACATTCTTTGGGGATTACTAGGGAAAAGGCATGTTCCTCCCAACCATCAAGTTGGACACCATGCAACTCTCCCAGAGAGCGTAGAATCCTTATTACTTTCTTGGTTTCTCGATCACCAAAATTTTCCCAAGTATTTCAAGTTAATGGTATTTATTAATTCTCCTCCCAAGATATTTCTATAGTGTCCAGCTTTTATGGTCTTCCCCTCTTTTTTCGTATGCATTATCTTTTCCATTTTTCAAGTTAGGAAAAATAAATTTCTTTATTTCCAACTTGGCATTTTTCTTTAGCTAAGCTTATCTTAATATTTTTCCTTCACAAGAATGCCTTTCTATCCCATTTTGATTATGCTTATCCTTTACCGAACATAAAATTTGTATCCAATTAAACTTATATTTCCATATGACAAAGCCTTTCTCTCCCATTGTGATTTTCCCTTGTGGCATTATTTCTTTGACTAACTTTGCGAAAATTTTGGGAAGGGGAATTTTGGAATATCAGCCATTTGGACTTAGATAATTAACAATTCTTCAAGAACAAGGAGGCTTGCATCACTCACATTAAATTTCCCGTGATATTTGCAAAAGGAATAAAATAATTATTCACCATAAAACTATTTACATAATCAATCTACTATGGTCATGGCCCCATGACCAAACAATCTACTAATATTTACAATCAAATATAGAATAATTATGTATGTAATAGTAACCACCAGGTGTGATACATACATGCTATTTTTTTCTATGATGCAATGCTTGGGTTTGTTCTAGAAATAATTCTATTAGGCACTATTTTTTTTTTTACCTAGCACTATTTTGTTTTTGTGTTAGGAGGAAATCTAATGTGCACTAGAATTGTTTTAACTTGAAATGCTTTTACTTTTTCTAGAAACCAATTTTCTCATTGTAAAACAATATCTCATAATTATCACTCTACATGTAATAATAGTTATATACAATGAACTCCTTTCCTACAATAGTAGTTATAACCATCTTCTACTTGCCAGATTAGTTTGAAAACTTCTTAATTCCTACCAGATTAGTTTAAAAACTACTCAATTCCTAGTAATTCATGACTGGATGGGTGCAACCACTATGGTGAGCAAAAACTCCAAAGTCATGACTGCCTAAAATATCAAAATATCAATAGATTATGGCTTTTATTCCAAAATAATTGTGAGAGAATCAAGATCCTTCTACCTTAATGATTGAATCTCTTGTTATCACCTCCATATTAGAATCACTAATAGCCTCTATGTATGATGTGTCTTTGGATGAAGGCACTTTCTTAAAAATACATGGATAAAAGTAAAATAATTACCATAACTTATATTTTGCATTGTCAAATAGACAACCATCACTATTTAACACATATAATACCATAACCATTACTTGGAAAACCATACTTTTATAGTATGTAACATAATTCAAAACTGTGGGAATAAATTAGTAACACCATGGTATTTTTTTCTAGTTAAAGTTTTTGTTGAAAAACCATGGGTGACAATGTACTCATTCTATTTAAAGAAAAAAAGTTATTGTTATTGCCAATGTGATAACATAAGTTAATAATATAAAATATGGCAGTCTTGTTGTTTTTATTTCAAATTCATTATTCAAATGCATACAATTATAAGTGCACTTTTATTTTATCCAAATTTCAAATGCATCAAATAAATGCATGTACTTATAAAATCATGATTATTTTATTGTTGTAAATGCAAAATCATACGCATTATAGAAACCATGGATTTACATATTAGAATAACCCAATATTCATGATGTATATAAATAAAAGCAACAAGTATTCTTTATTCAAATAAGATTTGACAAAAAATATAAAAAGAAGAACATGCCAAAAATCCCAAAAAGGTAATTAAAAGCCAAAAAAGAAATCACACATACACCTCAAGTATCTCAATAGAAAAATATGGGACTTATAAACTAATACATGTCACAAAATTAAAAAACCTAATCTATATACCATTAGAAAAGACAATCTAATATAACATGACAATCTAATTCAATATCAAACATGTTACATATGGTAGATAATCGAAAAAACTAATTTATTAAATATAAGAAATAAATAATAGAAAGCCTCATGTAGGACAAAGGCATGGCTAAACATGAAAATAGACTTTCAATTAAATATTAAAACATTCTTCTTTCCACGATTTCATATTAACATAATCCATATTAAGAAAATAAAATCTTACTTCTCAATGGGGCCATTGCGAGATGGAAAACCAGTAATTGTGTGCTAGGATAATCAATTTTGATGACATGATGCAATTTCATTTGGAAAAAGAGTGTTTCAACTATAACCATTGAATATAAAAAAGATGGCTCTTATCTACGTAACTATGTACATTGATATAGTGGAGGTAAGGCTTATAGCTTTGGAAATAGCAACAATTGATTCCCTTTAAGTCTTCAATGTATGTTACCTTTTTCTTCCATTCTACTATTACCTTGCTAGACCAACACCTTACTAATGAGGAATCTCATATGAAGGTGCCAAAATAATGGTCCATCTCCTCATGGAGAACAAAGAAAAGACACCTTAAACATCCTCTTTATGCGAAAATAAAGTACATTAATGAAAAGATCTGTTCTAGATGACATTGTGGTCACCTCCATAAAACCCAGTCTCATGGATGATGACATGATATTTTCATTGGATAGACTTACTAAGCTAAAGATTGGATTAGCTACAAACCATTAACTTACCATTTTAGAGCACGTCAATATTTTCCACATTCATAAAATCATAAATTATAAATGTTTCCAAATTAGTATGCAAATTCTAGGGATGTTAGATATTCCCCTCCTTACAAATTACAATAACTTAGGTGTTATTCTTTTCTTCACTTTTCCATCATTATATTTCCGTCCACATTTATCTGTCGTTCGAACTTTGTCTTTTTATTTATATTGGTTTTATCTCCCACTATCTTCTCTTTAAATCATATTTCACTCATGGAATTTATCTCTATTCATGATAGTTCTATAACTAGAAAAATGAAAAGGGTTGTTTTCCCCTTGAAAATGAAGGCCTTTTTTTTTTGTGTTTTAGTCCTTTTTTGGTCCATATCTTATCCTACCTATTTTTGACAGGTGGGAGCCCAACTTACTCAAGCAATATATCCTTTTGTAATTTTTATAGGAAATAACAATAAGTAACAACAATAATGTTTTAATAACCACACATATTTACAAACTATGAAAATATTCAAGTTTTACTTCTAGCTTTCTAGCCAATACTAAATTTCTTAAAAACAAAAAGAAGTAATCATTATAACAATTATTTTTTACTTACCAAAATTATTGCAAACTAACTGGTATTTTCTCAATCTTTATCACATTATTTTTTAATCACAATATCCTTAGTTATCAATTATTTATATAATTCCAAGTGCAACCTTTTAGAACAATAGCTTTGCATAGTACTTAATAAACATATAATTCTATAATCACAAGAATGATCAAAGTAGCCATCAGTGCATAAGGTACATATTGTCTTACCCATTGCTAAATACATCCATAAATTTGACATCATGAATTAGTTGAAACAAATCCATCCTCCCCACTTCCAAAACTCTATTTGAATAATTTCCAGGACCCAAGTGCCTTATGGGTTGTATGGAACTTTATTTCAATATAGATAGTGGAATTGCAAAATTAGAGTGAGACATCCCTCTATGCTCTCATGCCCTCAAAACCTCTGTTTTATTCAAATTCAACTTCACTAAGCTACCCTCTCCCATGCGTCATAGAATGAAAATGAGGTGCACCAATTTTGCGTAGGACTTCTTCCACTATCTGACCTATCCTATCCATGTTAGGTGGCATTTCCTCTCACGAAAAAAAAACTTCTAGACATTTCCATTCATGGCCCTTGCCACTTCATTTCAATGTTTTAGTAGTTTTTTGTATTCTCCTATACAAGTCATGATCCACTTTTCCCTACCATTGCTAGTCAATCTACATTTTGTTATATTAAAATAAAATTGAACTATCAAAATCAAAGTTATAGCTCAATTTGCACTATCATTAAATGTTTCCTTTAATTATTTTTAATTACAAACTCATGATTCCTTGAAAATGTCAAGGCCTTACCACCCTAGAATCATGACGGTTTTGGCCTTCAAATGTCGTCCTCAAAATCCTTTAATTTCCAAAAGTTATGACTAACATCTCATGCCTTGTGGGTGGTTCTCTTTTCGAATTTTCCCACATAATAATCAAACATTCATTTTTAAAAAAACACCCTTATATCTTTGATGCACAAATATTTTGTCAGGTTTACATAATGATAAAAAAATTATACCTTCAACTGTTCATTCACATGTCACACTATAACCTTTTACATTTCACTAGTCCTTATGTTCCATGGTATCGGAATCATAATGACATCATTGGATACCATTAACTTGTGCCTATTACTCATACTAAAAACATTAGTCAAAACCATGTTTCATAAAACTATACTCTTAAAAAAAAATCATGTCATTTACAAAATTTCCTCTCAAATATACTTAAAATACACAAAATGCATTTCAATTTTCGTAGGCATGTATGTTTCTCAATACTTCACCATAATAAGAAAGTACCCATCCTCTTAATTTTTCACCTACATAAATGATTTCCATGGATTAAGAGTAAACATTGAAAAGAGGAATACATACTCCACACAATACATATAACTAAATTAAAACAATTTTTTTCATGGATATGTTTTCCATAACAACAATTAAGGGAAATATGAAGTTCTAACATATATAGTCATTCTCGTCCAAACACTCATCCACCATAGTTCTAATCCATGCATGATGATATTTCATTTTCATGCATATGTATCTAACCATAATCACTATGAAGCATTATTAACTTTATTTTAAAGAAGTGAGTAATGCCCACTTATTCAAAATTCCATCGAGTTTCTATTTAGCAATGATAATGAAGACACCACAAATTCTAGAACATAATAAACCCAAAAATTAGGTTTAATATGCAGTGTGAGAAACAATACACAAAGAGATTAGAGGAATTTCCAAAGAATGAGAATTTAATATTTTGTTAGATGCATGATGGATACAAGCTCATTCATACCATCATCAAAAATATAAACTTTTAGAATTACATTGGCGTGTGTGAAGTTTGAGTAATCAATGTAATCAACAACACCTAACTACTACTAGTTTTATCATTAGATTTATATACCACATAATGTATTTCATCACATATGTAATCAAAATAGTATTTTCTACCATTATCACTCTCATTACCATTTATGCATGTTTTTAAATTCATATAAAATACAAGAAGCCTTTTCCTTTATGTTCTTATGACTCAGAGAACAGTTCATTTCTATTAAAGCAATAACTTTATGAGGCATTAATGCTATAGTGATCTAATTTTTTTATGATGTCAAAGAATTACATTCATGCTTATGTACAACTAAACAAATATTCACTTTTATAACCATCAATATTTCTTGCATACTATCTTAATTCATATAAAAGCCTATATAAAACCTTATTCATACAAGGATATTAGTAACTAAGTGCCGATAACAAATACTCGTACTAGTTCAGAAACAGAGTCAAATTCAAAATACTTATTTGTTATCATTAAACTAATAATATGAGAATGAACTACCACTATCAAATTGTTTTGAACTTTAGAAATAATATTCAACAAATCTAAATGAAACATATTCCAACAAACTTATTGCAACATACCTTTAGGGAAAGTCTAACAGTTTGTCAACGAGAACGTATAGAATCTATTATTATTGCAAATGCAAAAAATGATGTCGTTAATATTTTTAACAATATATATGTTATCCAGAAATGCTAATTCACACAAGGACAATGAAATATACTAAATAGAAAATGCTACCAAATTATGGTAAACTCAATCTACATTTAGGGTTATTCTACAACAAGATACAATCAATGGTTATCCATTACAGTCATACTAAGCATCCTTATACTATGTTAATAAGCACTTAAAAAAAACCTTCAATCCATCTCATTTCTTATTCTCAACATTCAATAGAGTTCTTAAACATTTTAGGATGTTATTAACAACGTCAACGATAACCCATGCCTTCCTACACTCATTTAGTATCAAATTATTGTCATTATTAATAAAGTAATGCATGCATTCATTCTTTTCCAAAATTTGGAAGCAATGAATTGCAATTACAAGAATTTCATTTTAATGCATCATTAAACATTATTATAAGAGTAGGGATACAAAGTTTGTGTTGTCACTCTAATCAAAACCCTCTAAATTTTTTCCCACAATTGAATTTTGGAGCCTATCAAGAATCTTACGATTATCATCCTATGGCCATTCCATGGTCTTTTGATGTTTTGTAAAATTTTTAAGCCTTGTTACCACATTTTAACTCTCAAGTCACTTGCACACACATGATCACTCTTTAATGAGTTCATGAGAACACTTCCATCATGCAATCTTGATCATTCATGGCACCATCCATCAAGACAATTATTCTACAATGTTAAACTCATGTCGACAATTAGTGCACATTTCCTTCGACAATATCTGTCTCCTTGGTTGTCATTGTCCTTCCATTTTTGTGAGTGTTATCACTATCACTTTTGTGCACCTCTTTGTTGATAAGTGTTAGTTTCAATTTTTCAGCTCTAACTTTTGATTGATATTTCCTTAACAAGTGTCATACTCATGTTATCTTCATACTCGCATTTGTTGCCTTCAATATCTTTAACTTTTGCAAGCATTTCTTTGCTATTATTTGAAGGTGTTATTGTTTTTCATGAGTCCTGTGGATTACCTTAGCTTGCATCAATGGAATTCATGTGTTTGATCCATGTTTTAGTTGTGATTAGATTAATTTCTCTATTATACTCTATTGGTCTCACACCTACCCATTTTGAATCCCTCTCTTGGTCCTACTATTCAACAGAACTTGCAGAGGCATTAGCCTTCTTACTAGGTAATGAGCGAGGCTTATCCATGAGCAACTTTGACCCATATTTTCTTCCATACTTGTGAACAAAGTATTTTCCAAGGTATCTTCCCTCTCACAATTAATTAGTACTTCGTAAGGATAAGTCAGCTAGCCTTTTGTTTCCTCCCTCACTGAAACACTCATTCCATATGAACAAGTAGCCAATCTTGGAGATAATTGTACCCTTACAATATTGAGTGCACTTAGAAATAGTGAAGTGCACTTGGATACAATGATGCACACTTGAAACACAAAGTAAAAAAGAAAACTTAAGAAGAACAAGGACCTTCATAATCTGAGAGCCTAGGAGAACATCAAAACCAAAAGCACGCTTCGTGACTATGAACACACTCATTCAACATGAAGAAATGCATCCTCTAAGAGTGAATACTACAGTCATGAAGTAGGAAAATTCATCCTTCCCTTTGAGCACATGGCACAGCCATGAAGCCTCAAACTTGAGTCAAGTCCTTTGACATGAAGAATTGTCCACTCTTTGAGTGCATGAGCACACCTCGAAGGATTGAATGTTTTCCCTTCGTCCCTTCAGTATGCACCAATGCACCCTCATTTTCCTTAAACACATGAGTGCATCTAGATGGCATGAAGGACCAAAGCTTCACTCCTTCATCTCTTTGGAGTGCGCCATTGTGCCCTCTTTGACCACATGAGCACACGTTGAAGGCTTTAAGGCCTGAAGCCTCACTTCTTCATCTCTTTGAAGTGTGCCCTTGCATTGTGTTATCTCTCTCATTCTCGCTTCGGTGCATAAGTGCATCTTTAAGGCCTCTTGTGAACCTTTATTAGTTTAGCTACTCCCTGCTAATCATGCCTTCTTCTTTTAAACCTCTCACATGTCTATCATGACCATATCATTCCATGATCTAGATAGTGATAAGATATATGTTTTAAAATAATTTTGCCCCATCATGAATGATTTTCATTCAGAATAGTACCATATGAGCATGATAATGTGATTCTCATGAGAATATAACAAGGAGAAAGAATAAATAAACACCTTCAGAGATAAGAAAAAAAGAGAGGTATCATGGAGGCCTGAAGTAGATCTTGGACTGAAACAGAATGAAGACATTGTGTGATGGCTTAGAGGATTTCAATGTTGATCCAAGGCCCTTTGGAGGATGAAGATAAGAAAAAATTAGATATTTAATGAATATAAATCATATATTAGATCTATCATCAAGAATGCAAGATGAAGCAACAACAAAGACAACTTGGCATTTCCACCTCATCATGAAGTCCATGTCATCATTGTCAAGTTGTAACTTTTACATGTGTCATCATAGTGGTAAATGTATGTCAATGTGTCATGCCACATCCTCATGTGGAGTGTAATGATATTCTCAATGAAAATGATAGAATCTAATATGTGGAAGTCCAAGAGTCATATGTGGAACATGAAGAGTCACATAGTCATATATTGACAAAATTGTATAAAAGTCCAAAGGTCATTCAGAAGTTCAAGAATTGTTTAGAATTCCAAAGGGCATACTAGAAGTCTAAGAGTCATGCGGGTAATCCAACTGTCATCACGATATGAAATGTCATTCCTCTTTCTATAAAAGCAACCTCATAACTAAATCAAAGGTATTTTGCAAGCATAAGCTTTGGGAAGCTAGTCTTGGCTTCTCTACTTTGCATAGGAGAGAAAACTATTCTTTGGAGATAAATGAAATGACTTAATGTTACACTACAGTAACTACTGTCTCAATATTGTTACTGTGTAATTGGACCTTTCAACTTATAATTGAATTCAAAGAGGCAACACATATTCATACATGTATCAAAAATGGTTTAGGAGTATTTTTGGGATGTGTATGGTATATGTTGTCTTCCTTTGTATTGGAGAAATTGAACTATTTTGATGGCTTTGGAACTTATCTTGTTGAATATGTGTTGTATTTGTTTAAT
>APFE030172419.1:3723-35797 GCA_000404065.3 Pinus taeda
AAATGGCTCATTATCATTTTACCCTCATGTGCATCATAGGCAGACATGAGTCTTTGCTGGTTAGTGGGAGCCATTTTTAATAAATGATTATATAATTGCAGCCTTAAGGGTTCATTTCTCTTTTTGATATCCTTGAATTGCTGCTTGATACTTTTCTCGCCTTCCCTCTGTTGGCCTAAGGAGCTAACTTCTCCTCCTGCTGCCCTCTCTTGTTCTTGGTGGAAGGAACTTGCTGAGGCCTCCATGTTGGGCAGGCCTGTACCTGAAGTTTGCCCTATTGGCATTTCTTCCTCAGGAAAAGGGTTTAGCCTTTGTCTCTTCTCCCCTTGAGTTGTTGAAGTAGTGAGGGGAGTCTCTCTGTCCCTTTTCCTGCTTATGTCCTCCCTTTGTGGGGTTTGGAGGACTAAAGAATCAATTCTTGATTCCTGTCTAGGAGGTGCCATTTGTGTTGGCTGCTGCTGTGATACCATTGGGGCCTCTGCTGTTTGTTCTCCTTGCCCTGGCTGCTCCTTTTGAGGCTGTTGTACCTGTTGAGGTTGCTGAACTTGTGCCTGCTGTACCTGTTCTTGTTCCATCTCTTTTTCCTTGCCTTTGCTGGGAGCTTGACTTGTGGTTTGGACTGCCTCCTGATGTGCTGTGGAGGATGAGGCAGCTACTCCTGCTTGAGGCTTTGGCAAAGAGAATACCTGTGCAGGAAGTTCCAAGTCAGCCATTTTAAGCAGATTTCTTCTTGCTCTCTCATTCAATTCTTCTTGTGTAATAGGTTCCTCTAATGTAACTCTTTTCCATTTTGGTTGATTGGCATATTGTTCTATGTGAGGCAACCTTACATGGTCATAGCTAGAGAGCCTATATTTGACCCTTCCTAATGATATGTAGTGATTTGGGTCATAAGGTTTCCGGAGGAAACTGGTCTTTAGTCCAAGGCTTTCAAGGATTCTGTCTGCTTCTTTCCAGCCTTCCTCCCTTTTGTTCAAAATAAGGTGGCCCAATTGATTTTTCACTTTCAGCTGTGCCTTCTTGCCCTTGCCTGCGAAGTGTATCATATCAGCATTCCCAAATTTCCTGAAGTATTCAAGGGCAAATAGTCTCATGGGCACATACTTGGGCAGTCTGTATGGGGGTAACTCACAACCATATATTCTAATAACGGTGTAGTTTTGGTAAAAATACCAATCCCCAATGCTGTACACTTTGGACAACTGCAGGATTCTCTGCATCTCATCAGTCAGTCTTGGAGGAGGCGAGCTTAGGAACAGAGACATGGCCAGGTGGATGAAGAGGTCTATAAATTCATAGTAGGTGTATGGAGAGTAGGCTCTGCAATGAAAAACTGAGCTCCAGTACACTACCGACCTCGGATTGCCTTGTGCATCCATTCTTTTGACAATGAAGTAGAACTTCTCATGCTGATAATATAGAATTAAGTGGTAGATGTAGGAGGTGTATCTGAACACCTTCTCTCTTGACAGGTTCAAAAACTGCTCATGCATCTTATCTGATATGTAGGTGGCATAGTCATAACAGATTATAGTTTTGCCAGGGGAGAACATAGTCATCATCACCAGTACAGTTTCATTAATAAACTCAACTGATTTATAACCCAAGATGGAACTGATCATATCTGCAAGGTCTACGCCCAATTGGTTGAGGTAACCAGCAAAAATAGGAGGGTATTGCACAGTGTCAGAGTTAATAAACAATTGGTTTAGCTTTGTGATCTGAGCATCTGTCAGCATTCTAGCTCCTTGGTTTATCAGATCCAACAAAGACAAGGGAACCAATTTCTTCTCGGTCTTAAACTACAGCATCTCTCTAATGGCCTCAGGGGTGATATAGAATACAACTGAGCCTGAAGGGTCAAGCACAGCTCTTTGAGTGGGATCATAGCATACAACACACAGATGAATCAGGTCAGGGAATTGGTTGACCTGAGGGAGCCTGAAGATTGGGAGGAAGGAATCCCAAATGCCCAATATATCTGTCCCATCTTCATGCTTGGCCTTTAGCTCATTTAGCAGGTGAAGGTGGAACTTGCTGTGTGTTAAGGAGTCTTCTGAGATTTGATAATCTAAGTCTGCTCGATCCTGCCACTCCAATTCTCTCTGAGGGGCATTCAAAGGAGCAACATTGAGGGCCACAGGTGTAACTGGAGTCTCCATGGTTACTTAAACTCTTTTTTGTGTGTAGACTGATGTTACTAGACTGGCAACAGAAAAAGAGTACTGCCTGGGTGAAGAGGTGAATTAAGAAATGGGGGATGACAGGGTAAGCTTGCTGCAATTGAAATACTGCCCACAGTTACTTGAGAGGTGAATACTTGTCTTGGCAGAGCCTTCTTGATAATTAGGTGTAGGTACCAGGTTTTCTATTCACGACTACGCGAACAGAATGCAGGTTTTTAATGAGAATTGTCTTTAATCAGGCTCGGCTACCGAATTTCGACCGTTGAATTTCCAAATGGGAGCTTGGTGTAGGGTGTTCACCGGTGAATTATGCGTTTTTTAGTGTCTTGAGTTAATTTTCACCTATTGTAGACAAAGCAAGGCGCAGAGAAGATTTGCAGGGATAAATACCTGGTGAACTAGACGGTCCGGGCCATGAGTGCAGGTGGGTAGGTGCGCCGAAGGTCTCCAGGTCGATTTGAGCAGGTCGGTGAAATTTTGGACGTAAAATGCATGCAGAGGGCGCAACAACAGTTTTTGCAAAAAGTGCAAAAAAAACGCGAAAAATTGACAAAATATGGATTTTTGGGACATTCGCGCCTTTTTCAGATGACGTCAGCATGACGTCATCAGGTGGGTCAGGGTCGGATGACGTGGCGGCCTATGAGTGGTCCACGAGGGTGGTGAGGTGGCAGACAGGTGGAGCAATGGTGGACGGGGCGTGCGGACGCAGCGATGATGCAGGCAGTGACATGGCAGATGATGCAGGCAGGCGGATTGGCGAAAAACCAGAAACCACAGTGGTATCGTATCGCACCGCTTTTGATATGGAAAGAAATCTGTCAGAGGGGGCTCCGATAGCCTGTGGGGGCGACGCGTGGACCAGGCCTGATGTCAGCCTCTGACAGATATCGGACGATATCTTTCGGACGTCGAGGCCGGTCCGATATCCGCGTCAACCGTCGGATGAAAAGTGCTTGATCGGACGGTCGACGGGTTGATGACCTGCGCGGGTGATACGGCGTCGGGCAGACAATAAACAATTGTTTTTGACGGGATTTGCGCCCGGCGGGGCCCTTAGAAATATCAATGAGTTTCATGGTTTTCCAATGTTTTATTTTACCAAGTCGCGCATAGCCGAAAACTTTAGGATAAGGCGAATATTATGGTTTTTCAATGAATTTTTTGCAAATTGCGCATGGCTTTTAAAACTTAGGCTAAGTGGGTTTTTCATACAATTTTGCATGAAAGCGCAAAAGGGTCCCAAACTTAGGATAAGGCGGACAAAATGGGTTTTTCCATGCATGTTGCCTTATGAGTGGGTCTAAGGGTGCAAAAGGGTTTTTTCAAGGTTTCTTAGGCAAAATGGAGGGTTGAGTGGGTAAATGAATTCTGAGGGAGACAAAGAGGTGAGGCTTGGGTTCTTAAACTAACCAGATGTTAATTTAATTCCCTAGTAGTGAGTCATATGGCTAAAATGCCAAGGGGGGGAATATTTATAGAATGTTTGGGGTTTATACACCATGGTGTTATAATAGTAAGGGAAAGGGCAACATAGGGAGTTAAATAATAGAAGTTAAGGGTTAATATGGAGGAAGAGGGTGAATGAGGAGTGATATCACTAAGTTTATTTGAAAACAACTTAGTTTAGGAAGTAGATCAAAATGAAAAGAATTTTGCACAAGAAATGTGGCTCTTAAAGGGTAAAAGAAGCAACATAAAACCTTGGATCTCTGTCATAAACACAACTTGGTAAAGGGATGTTAGTAATGAGTGTTAAATAAGGAAAAGAGGGAAGTTAGACATGCTCCATTGTGTTGCTTTCCTTGTATTGACCAGCAAGATTCAGTTTGAAAGTAATCACCACTTCTGCAACCCCATCTACCTACCCATCTACTTGCCTAGCATTTTTTGTTTCTTCTTGGAGGGTGCACTTGGACTTGCAGACCCTTATGTGCCTTTTATTTTCCACTGGCTTTTTCCTTTGATTGTCTATCTAATGCTACCCTTATTGCTTCCAAGGCCCCAGATTAAGAAGTTGGGAACCTTAGCTTCTCTGCCTAACTATTGGTCTGCCAAGATTAAACAGTTTGGACAGACTTCTTTCTCTATTCTACAACAAAAAATTGAAACATGGCATGATCCAGATTAGACTGTTGGACCATCCATCAAAATTTAATGAACATGCAGGCATGTACACACCTTGCCTTTCCTTGGAAATATGTGATCTTTGTATCAGCAAAGCAGAGCATATTTGGCATTTGAATTTGCCAATCATGAAATATGAAACCTATTGGTATAGGTATCCAACAGAGACCAAGCCCCAACTATCATATGAGGCTAGATGTCTCAGCTCTATGACAGGATCTACTACCCCCAAAAAGATTACAATAGGATCAAATCCCTTTCTTGAAGAAATACAGAAATAAATGCACGAAGAAGGAGAATCGAGAGAGAAAGGAGGAGGTGTCCTCTTGCTACTTCAATGGAGGCCTCGGAAGGAGCCACATCCCTATTGTCATAGACTCTTTTCGGCTTTTTTGAGGCGGTTCATTTATACATCAACTGACTTAAGTAAAGTATGCCATTAAAATGCCTTCGGCACTGACTGATAGATACATGTTGTAGGTCGTCTTTCTTTAAATGCACCCATAATCCTTGTAAAACTCCCACCGGCCAACTCATTAGTCTTTCAAAGACTCTGTTAAGTGTTATTGGTGTATCACGAGCTTTTAACCATTTGAACAAGAGAACAAGTGGGTTGTTAAATCATTCAATCAGGTGAATTGGCAGGCACTTTCACTTGAGTCTTAGGCCCTCTTTGTTTCAGCCCCTTTTATGAATTTCCCCATAGGAGCACAGGAGGAAACTGGGGGATTTTCCTTAAAGTGCTTAAGGCCTTCAATATACATGTGGTGGGCCTTTTTATTTATATCGCAATAAGTCCCTTATCGACCGATTTCCTAGACCTGAAAATTTTATAGGTCGTCATTCATAATATATCGCTTCTAGGAGCCTTCCTCATTGCATTGCAATCACCGATAAACCCAAGATCCAACGTTGTGGATCGTCAATCACCGATAACCTACTAACATCATCATTGCCATGTGTAACCCTATGAGTGGTGCCATGTGGCACTCATAAACAACCCTATAGGACCCCTATGAAGGCAAAAAATGAGTGGCACATGTCCCCTTGCCATGTCATCATCTGTACGTGCCACATCATCACTGACGTCAGCCACCACATAAGCTTCTAGGACCAATCATAATTCACCACGTGGCCCCCTAGAGGAGAGAGAAAAAGGTTGGCTGAGCCTTAGTTTTGCCATGCTTTCTTTGTTAATGAATTTATTGGCCCCACAACGATATTACAATGTATCGTAATCAGATCCCCCATGCAGTCTTCAGGACTTAAATCCCATCGATCGGTCGATAAACATGGTGCCCTGACACGCCCACATTGATATATGATATCGGTGATCGGCAGATCGTAGTTGCTGCAATTGCTGATGTTCTTTGCCTCCTGGTCCCTGCTGATACCGATACACGATTGCGATGAACTGTCCCAAGTCCAGATTGCTTAGCCATTTTTTAGTTTTCTAAGCTTTCTAAAGGGATTCTTCAATAGGCCCTAACTTTCAATCCAAGAACCCTTTTTTGGACTTCTATATACCACCAGAAAAGCTATTTCCGAGAAATACACACTGGAGAGTGCCCCATCTAGTTCTGATAGCTTATGGGGCTAAAACTTTAGCATCAAAAATCCCTGCTATTTGGCTTCTAAAGCCATTGGTGACTGAAAACGAAGTTAGTGACAACAAGGAAAAACCCACAAAGTGATTGAGGATTTTCATGGAGGAGTTTGTGGAGGTCACTACAGATGGAGGGCCACAGCACATAAAATCCTCAAGGCGGGATTCTATTGGCTTACATTTTTTGGAAATGTTCATTCCCAGGTCAAGTCATGCCAGAAGTTCCAAGTCTTTGCGAAGAGGAAAAATATTTCTCCTCTCCCCCTGATTCTAGTACATGTGGAAGAACCTTTCAGAAACTGGGGACTAGATTTCCTAGGAGAAATAAACCCACCATCTAGTGGCCAAAACAAGTGGATATTGGCAACCATGGATTATTTCACCAAGTGGGTAGAGGCCATCCCAACCAAAAATGCTACAGACTCAGTGGTAATCAAGTTTATGGAGGAGAACATATTATCTCTCTTTGGTTGTCCTATCAAAGTTATCACTAATAATGCTCAGGTCTTCAAATCTTCCAAATTTATCAACTTCTGCCAGAAATTAAACATCATCATTGGGCACTCCACTATCTACTATCCTCAAGGTAATGGCTTGGCTGAGTCCTCAAAAAAACTATGGTGAGGGTGCTGAAGAATACCATCGTCAAGAATCATAGGAACTGGGACTCCCAACTAAATTTTTCCCTAAGGGCCAACAGAGTAACTCCTAAACAATCCACGAGGAAATCGTGTTTTGAGTTGGTGTATGGTAAGGCTATAGTATACCTGATCCAATTAGCAATGCCAATGGAAAAGTTAATATTGGAAGCTAAGGAAGAACCGAGTGCCTTTACACGAAGGATAAATCAGTTGGTTGAGCTTCATGAAAACAGAAAACAGGTGGGGGCCAAATTTTCAAATTACCAACAAAAGATGAAATCCTTGTTTGACAAGAAGGAAAAGGATCAACCTCTTCAACCAGGAGATCTAGTTCTCTGATGCGATGTCTGACAAGAAGAGAAAGGAAAACACAGAAAATTCGATCTGCTCTTGTTTGACCCTTTCAAGATTGCAAAAGAGAGAGTAATTAACACATACATGCATGAAAATTTAAACGGTAAATTGTTGGAACTTCTAGTAAATGGTTAGTTCCTCAAACTCTATTTCCAAAACTAGAGGTATTAGTCTTACACACATTGTAAATACCGGTGTGTGTATTGTAATTCTTATATGAAATTTCCAATTTATGTTGAAAATTCCACTTTCACAAAATTGTTGTTTGTTTAGAAATGGCTCCATGCCCAAAGGAGAAGTTCACAGTTTACAAGCTCTCAGCACCTTACTTGCAAGGCACTATCCCTAGATGGAGCTAATTTTGTCACCTTCTGAAAATAGAGTTCCAGTTGTATAAGAAGTACCAAACAACATAGAGGTTTTCATCCATATTCCAAGCCACATAAGCTCTCAAAACTAAATTGGACCCTCTCCACTGGATATTGTTCGAAATAAGCTTTACAATGGAACGTGGAAGTCCAAAAACAGACCCCTAGATCAGAAGTTAGAGCAGATTGAAGATACCCTTTCAAAGCTAGAAAACAAAGGAAAAATGGCTAAGGATTAGGCTCATCACAAATCACCATCACAGTTTCCTAGTAGCAGCAACGAGTGAGGATGCATCAAACCTGCGATTTTGCGATCGCTAATATCAGCGATCGCAAAAGTCATAGCTTCGATATTGGAAAATCAGGGATCGATGGGATTTCAAAGTACAGTACAAAGGGGTAGAGCTCCGATATCAGTCAATTAGAAAATTAGTGATTAGTGGGTCCAACAGGCCATTCTTAAGGAATTGCAAGTGAATACGCTAATAGTGTTAAAGGAGCAAGGGAGGGCCGACACCAATTTACAAAGGAAATCAATTGCGAAACCAGAGGTAGGTGTGCCTTTTGTCTCTCCTCCAAGGAGGCCATGTGGCATAATATCATTAGTCCAAATGGATACACATGGCAGCTGATGTCAGCATGATGTGGCATTACAAAGGACACGTGGCATGCAGATTCGGTATTTTCAAGGGTCCTATGGGGGTGTATCCAGGTGACATGTGTCACCACTCAGGAGGTGCCACCTACCACTAATGAAATCATCAATTTCCAGGGGTCCCCCCTCTGCCATCAAATAAACACCCCCTGTTACACAGCAATTTTTCACCGTCCCTGTTACCCATTCTCCCACATCTTGGAGGACTCTTTCTGGGACCTACGAGAAATGACATGACCTGCAAACACTTGTATTACATTCCCCTGAACATGAACTTCATTTTCCTTGAACACATCCTCTGCAAAAAACCCATAAAAACAACCCTTTTTCCATTGGCGTGGTTTCACTGTGCACCACTTGCGCCAATGGGGGAAATCCTCCAAAGAGGGTGCACCAGCTGGCGTCTGTCTCAGAGTCGCACTCACGCCAACCAAAATGGGTAGTGTTTTTAACAAACCAACATCCAAAGATTCTTCTTAACCCACTCCTGAACTGAATCTATCTTGAGTTGGTTTAGTTTGGCTTCGAATCTCCATAGGAGGGAAGTAGTTTGCCACCTCTCATGGAAGCTTCTTAGTGATAAAGCCAATCCCATGAATATTGTGGATGATCCTAACTCCTACTCCTCTATCTATAAAAGCTTGTCCTTTTTCCTTTGACAAGCTAGTTCCAGAGTTCCAAAGATTGAGAATTGTCAAGTTCATGCTATAAGAAGCCTTCTTCATTCCCATAAGGCTAAATCTAAAGTAAGGATATTCTTGTCCAAATAACCAAGGAGAGAGAGGCTTGTTCCATTCCAACAGCTTGCAAGACTGTGCTACTGATCACCCAGCCAAAGGAGGATTTGACGTCAGAACTATGGTTGTATTCTTCTTTGTTTATCAATAATAGACAACTATCATTATGGTTCCACTCTTATTGTCTTTTTTAATGATGATGAGTTATATCCTTTTTGACTGATATATAGTTGCATCTATTGGATTTTATGATTGTGTTTGTGTCGTTCTTTGCATGTCAAGTGTCCATTCACGGAGATCGTGGGGATCATGACCAGCCGGAGCAAAGGAACGGGAGCATCGACTCTTCTACAAGTACTAGCATTGGAATCTAGGTAGGCCCTCATCATTGGTCTTTAATTTGCAATAAGGAACTTGTGTGGTAGCGTTGTTTGATTGTTGCTAGACCCAATTTGGGCTAGTAGGGATCGCCTCTATCCGCAGAGGGGATTTACCTCCACAACAATTTGGCGACTCCACTGGGGAGTTAGCTCTTTGTCTTGTTGTTTGTTTTGTTTTGTTGTTTGATTTGTAAACTTTAGACGGGGCCTGAAGTATGGCCAGATAGCCTTCGAAACGATATTGCTTTGCATTAGCGAAGTATATCAACACCACTTTAGTCCATCTCCGATTTGGTTTATGAACTGAACGGCTTGGAACTTGCCTTGTTTCTTGGTTTCTCCTGTTGGGTTAGCCTTCTAGGTTGAGTTCTTGTGCTGCTTCTTGTCCCTTGTACCTGGATACTGTTGGCCTAGCTTTGGCTTGCTTGTTTTTTATTTTTCCATAGCAAACTTGACTGGCGTGCTTTTATAGAATTACAGTCGCGCCAATTGGCGCTTGTTACTCATTGACAACCCGCGCCAATCCCTGAGAGGCACTAGTTGCAGCTTGACAGTCACGCCAGGCCTGGGAACTTTTGAAGTTTGCTTGGTTGTGAGCCCTCTAAGCTTGGTTTTTGTTCTGGGTACCTTTTTTCGACTACTCAAGTGTGTTGGAGTGTTGTTTGACTGGCTTTGATCTTTACCCTTTGGGTTTTTGCTTTTTCCCATGGATTTCACATTTCTAGCCTTAGGGCATCTAGTGGCTTTGTGTGTCAAGCCTTCCTCAGCTGTTTTTTATCTTCTAATTGTCTAGTCGACTCTCTGATTGCTCCCTTGCACTTGTTTGGTGGTTGTAAATCGTTTTATTGCGTTATTTGGGTGACTTTCTTCGTTTTCACTTGAATTCCGCTTTGTTTCACTTTGAGCCTAGATTACACGGCTCATTGGTGTCTTTGGGACTTTTCTCATTCTTTGGAGGTTTGCTTTGTGATTTAGGGATCTGAATGTGCTTGTATTGAGTGGAATTTGTTTGTTATCATTTCTCAAAGTTTGTTTAGTGCATTTTCCCATCAACATAAAGGAAAAAATCTCTTTTGCTTTGTATTAGTTAATGAGAATTAGAGCTTTTCATTGTGATTAGTGATTAGTGATCTTGAAGAAAAGTTTTTTAATTTCCATTAGCTGCATTAGAGAGGTTCTGTGTTGTTTTGTGATCATTTCATTTGCGTGAAAGTTTTCAAACCCTCTCATAACTAGCATTCATCGAATGAAATGACATATTTTGGCATATAGTTTGCATTTAGGGAATTTTGAGATATTACATACGGTAAGGCCTGAAAACTGAAACCTAATACAAGATCAACTTTAAAACGAACTGAACGAATCTAACAATGCATTGGAACATAACACACACTTTTAAGAGGTCTAGGCTAGAGACGTGCTCCGACGTCATTAAACCTAGTCACTTTTGTTTCCACTCAAGGTTGGGTGATTCCTCCTTTTGTGACTCGATTGTGGTCTAGTACGGACTTGTGCTCCCACGTACCGTCGAGTATATGGGGAGACCCCACTAGGTTATCATCCTTTATCCATAGGAAGCCGTGTCTGCCGCCTTACGACCCGTAACGCACCGAATACAACATTCGGGAAGATTGACTGCCGTACGGAAAGTCCTTGGTTTTCATACAATTGCCAAGGTGTATATGCAGTTTTATGGATTGTCTGGTAAACCTTTTGCCTAGTTCTCCAGAGTAGTCACTTTTTGATCCTTTTCGGACTCCCTAAAAGAAAAGGCTCACCTGAGCATTTGTCACTTCGGACTCACTAAACATTCGAAGGCGACTAGAGTCATCTTTTGTCCTTTTCTTGACTCTTTAAAGATGAAAAGGTCAAGTTATGTCCTTGTGTCTTAAAATTTATTCGGCCATGTTCACACTTACCTTGTTAGATCTTGTTTGCGTTAGTTTGAGTAGGGTCCTTTCTCATTAGTTTGTCTAGGATTTTTTGAATCGAATCATCCTGGCGGAACCATCGATCCCGTCTCCCGTCCCTAGTGACCAAGGGTCTCCTTCGTTTGCTACTCCTGAGACACCGGTTGGTAGTGACACTTTCCCTGTTATTCCAAGTGTCCAACCGCTGAACTCTCGCGCTCCAGAAGACAATTTTGACTATCTACATCGGAACCCTATTTGGAGCCTTCCAAAGAGGATACTCCTTTTACTCCTACTGGTGTATCGGCCCCAATGTCTTCCTCTGATATGGATGACACATCTCCCATCGCGAGTGAGACACCCGTTGTGACGAGGGTTGAAACTCATATCTCGGCCGTAACACCACCCTTCACTATCACCCCTCTCGGTGTCACATTTCCCTTACGCTATAGGGCTTTGAGGGATGTTACGGGTTCTAGGAACCCCTCCTCAGGTGCCATGTGGGATCACAACATCACTCCCACTACGGGACCTTTTATTCCTCAGATTCACAATACAGTTGTCACTTTAGTCCCAACTATTCCAACTGTTTGTGTAGCCTCTTCAGTAACGGTTGTTAGTGTCGTTACAACATCCTCGATTGTAACTACTGTTGCTACTCCGTCCCATGGTTCAGTAAATAGTGGTCAGTTAGTACCTACAACCGGAGGCGTCAATCGTACACTTAGTGCCCCACCTTCTTCTAGTTCCATTCCAGCAGGGGAGGCATACAATCAGTATTTACAGGCTGTCTAGAATCTAGGCGTGCAAGGTCTAAATCATTATTATGACCCCGTAGGGCATCATCTTTATATTGGATCCTTGCCATCTGAGCCTGTGGTTGAGTTCTTAGTCCCGTTAAGTGTTGCTTGGGGTACCACTCGTTATGGTGGTGGCCAAGCACCCCTTTCGGATCAAGGACCGTCTTATCAAGGGCCATCTTATCAAGGTCAGCCGTCTTACACGCAGCCTTCTTATGGGCAACAGTATTACGGGAAATCTTATCCAGGGTAGCTTGGAGGCCCACAAGGACAACCCTTTCAGGAAAAACCTTTGACTTATGATGATCTGTCTTTCACTTATCTTGGGCAACCCTCTGGAAATCCAGGACAACCTTATATGCAACAAGGACAACCTGGAGTCCAGTAGGGATACCCTTCCGGTCAACCCTATGGGAATCCAGGACAACCTTATATGCAACAAGGACAACCTGGGATCCAGCAGGGGTACCTTTCTGGGCAGGGTGGTCAGCCTTACGTACAGCAAGGCCAACCCACTGCCCAGTCTGGTCAACCATCTGCACAAGTTGGTCAACCTCAAGGTCAACCAACCGTCCAGTTCGCTTAGCCATCTGTTCCGCAAGGACAACCCTCGGTTGTACAAGGAAAACCCAACACCTAGCAAGCTCAACCTTCTGGGCAAGTGGGCCAATCCCAAACTCAACCAGGGCAACCTTCCGGCCAGGTGGCCCAATCTCCATCCTCTCAAGGACATCTTTCTGGGCCTGCTCAACCGGGCATGCAAATGGTGATTGCTTCTCAAGCGCAACCCGTTTTTCAGCCCCAGGCTAGGCCCCAGACCGAAACTGGTCTTCAGATGCAAGGTGGGTTTCAATCTCAACCTTCTTATTAAGCGCAGCCTGGTCTCCAGGCTCAGTATGGAGCCCAACAACCATATGGTTACCAGCAACCCCAGGGGCAAGCTCAGTTTACCCCGTACCAAAATTATCAACAAATGTAGGTCACTCCTTATCAGAATTACCAGAAACAGTATGTTTCTCCTGCGGGCCAAGTTGGTAATCAATGGGGTGCTGGGGGGAAAATCCAGGGTCAGTCGTCGAGTTATGGCTATAACCCCTATGGACAGAATCCCTACTGATAGAACCCCTATGGGCCAGGTCCATCCGGACAAAATCAATGGGGGCAACCAGCAACTGGTTGGAACTCTGGTGCTACCTCTTATCCATGGCCACAAATGTCCTTCAATCCTCAGTTACCCTTCTTAGCAACATCGGAACTGCCAGATGTGTCCAAATTGACTAATGATCCTATCCTTCATAATCCATTCTGGCCACCAGTTCCAACCAAGATTCCCGGCCATTGTCCCAAATTTGACGGCAAAGTTGGAGAAGACCCCCAAGCCCACGTTATGACTTATCACCTTTGGTGTTCGTCAAATTCGTGGCTTGATGATTCAATCCAGCTCCACCTTTTTCAAAGGACTCTCACTAGATTTGCTGCTAAGTGGTACATTGAGCTAACTTGCGGATCCTTTCAAGATTTTAACTCGTGGCAATGGCATTTCTAACTCATTTTCAGTTGCCCATTCGATATGAGACGGGAATGCATCTCCTCACGTCTCTTAAACAGGACATGGCCACACACATATCCAATCATATACATGAATGGAGAGGGCTTCGTCGTTTGATCAAGTTCTGGATTCCTGATCAACTCCTGACTGATTGGTTTACAACCTCCTTTGTCCCAGCAATCGCACGAGACATTGCTATGGGAGATTGTGTAACTGAAGAGCAGGATATTGCGCATGCTCAGTACCTCGACTTGGTTTATTCCCAGTCAGGTACCCTATATGATTATTTACCTAACACCCCGAGACCCAGAACATCCAAATCTCCGCCAAAGCCATCCGTTGACGGTGTTATTGGCTCTGTAAATCCGTCTTCTAAGAAATCTTCTGCAAACCCTGGGAAGCAAAAATCGAATGCTTCAAATGAAAATGCTTCTCGGGGTGTGTCTAACTCTGGAAATACTTCCAAGGTTAACATCGTTCAGTCCACCACGGCGAATAAAGCCTCGAAAGGAAAGAAGAAGGGGAAAGCGAAAAATAAATCTGATCAACCCAAGCAGGACTCCCCTAAACCTCCACTAGAGGAAGGAGCCAAATGTAAACCGAAGTATGCTTGTCTTATCTGTGACAAGGATCACTATACCAAAGACTGCCCAAGGCGGTCCGAAGTTAGTCGTTTATTGAAATGCGCTCCTGGGACTCCTGCGATGTTGAAAGAACCTTTCCCCTCATAGAAAATGAAAATGGTGGCTGACCCATCCTCATCTTCTTCTCCCTTTGGTTCCCAAGTGTTCATGGATGGAATGATTCCCGTTCACATTACGACTCGAGCAAAGGAATATCTGTCACCTGCCGAGAAAGAGCCTGAGGTCCCTTCAAGCGCTCCTCCGTCCAGTGGTGGTCCGCTCCATATCAAGAGACCTAGCACTGAGACGCCTATTCGACTCCCTCCTAAAGGTGTACTCCGGAGATCTTCTTACAACCCTGATGCTCGTGCTTCTTAGTACTACAGCATCGTTGAGGACTTAGCTCAGGCTTCGTCAGCTATGTCCACTCTAGAAGTTCTCCAGAGCTGCCCCGCTAGAGGAAGTCCCAGCTATCGGCCATCGGTGGCATCGACCCGACCGACTCAGATTTGATTACTTTTGATCTCGAGAGCCATGTATCGAGACTGCCTCACCAGATTGCCTTCCTCATCCAGGTCATCATCAATTCAAAAACGATCCATCGTACAGTTATTGATGAAGGTGCTTCAACTTGTATTATGTCTGTTGCTTGTTGGAAGGCTATTGGGTCTTCGACTTTGAGTCAGTCTCTTACAACCTTGGAAGCTTTTGACGGGAGAGAATATTGTCCTTATGGTATCCTCCAACGCTTGTCGATTAATTTGGAAGGGAAGACTGTTGAAGTGGACATTGAAGTTGTTGATGCAAATCTTACTTATAACCTCCTTTTGGGCCAGAGTTGGACATATGCCATGCGAGCCGTGGCTTCCTCTCTATTTCGTGTCATTTTCTTCCCTCATCAGGGGAAAATTGTCACAGTAGACCAGCTCTTTTTCTTCGCTTCCTCTTCCAAAGGCAACATGCCTTTTGTGGAGCATACCTCTATTCCATTAGAGAGTGTGGGAGCTGGGCTCTTTAAAGATCCCGCCCTCATGGGTGTATTTTCACTCCCACCTCTGAACCTTGCTTCTATCGATTTGATTTCCGCTCGTCCTGGTTCCCCATTGCACACTGTCGCTACCCTCGGCCCCTTTGCAAAAGCGGGCATTGATTATCTAGCTTGTAACCCTCGCTCGGCCGAGGGGCATGGGCATATCATCAGTGTCGTTGATCATTTTACAAAACGGGCCGAGACAACTCCTACACTATCTAGGCCGGTCACACAGCGGTGCAATTACGTAAGCTCTGAAATGGGCTTTACTTGAACTAGTATCATGCGTGCACTCTATTTTTTGTACATACGTTTGCTTAGCAAGTGTGTTGTGTGTGCATGTTTTCATGTTTTTGTCTTGGTGTGTCGGCGTGATTTCCGCTTATTGTGTCCTTTTGCTTCTTAGACAGATGTTTGGTTCGCCTTACGTTGGTTTCGCTGATGGTGCCTCCCGCAGTACACGCAACTTGTCCTCTGCGGCATGGGTGATCTACGATCCTTATGGTGAGTTAGTAGACCTTCAAGGGGTTTGTCTAGGTTGTACCACGAACAATGTTGTTGAGTATAGTGCTGTGATTGAGTTACTAGCCGAGGCGATTAATCTCAGTATTCGAACATTGGTTGTGAACTTGGACTCTCAGCTTGTCATCCACCAGCTCAGTGGGCGTTATTCCATCAGAGACCATCGGATTTTAGGGTTATATTTACATGTTAAGTTGTTAGAAAGGGATTTTGATTTCATTACATATCAACATATTCCAAGACGATTTAATACGTTAACCGATGCATTAGCTAATTATGTATTGGACAAACATTTGCATAACATGTAATTTAAAGATAGCATAAGAAGCATAAAACATAATAAACCATAAAGCATATATATATATATATATATATATATATATATATATGTCCAAATGTTTGCACAGCGTGCATCATCAAAAAATAATACATGTTTGTCTTAGTACATCCGAAGACAACATGTCTCTCAAAAAATATGCGTGGAAATAAAGCCTAGATATCTAATCCCTATGGTGCTCATGGTAGCATGTCACTGCCCGCACTAGGCATCTCAAGAGTCGGTGGATGCGACTCGGAACCCCCACTGTGTGCTTCTGGTAGGCTAACGGGACATCCCGTAGCCGAGCATAATCCGAAATCCCTCGAGCGATACCCTCAAGGTTCTGGATGAGTTCTCCCCCCTAAGCACCCTCCTCCTGAGGATGTGTTGTAGGCTAGTTTCTCCTCGCAATAGGAGACATGCCGGCTGGTCGCTCTGGGCCAACGTCCGCATATGCATATAATTGTTATTAGAACAAGCATGTATTAACAAAAAAAATCATCATAAAACACAAAATCAAAAAGAGGTCATACCTATCTCCTCATCCCAATCCTCTCCCTCTAGCAGTGGGAGATCAGGGTCACCTGTGAACTCTGTCCCTGCATATGGCCAATCCTCGACCACGATCAGTTGGTGGCGAAGCCACCCAAAAAACTCTGGCCTCCATGACATTTGCTAGCCTCCCCCCCCTCTAGGCATCAGTGCTGCCCAACGAGCCATTATCGGCTCTCGAGGCACTAGATCAGGTACAAAGGCCCCTTGGCCCTAAAAGATTGGTACCCGTTCCAAGATGAACGTCACCAGGATGGAACCATACCCAAACTACTGCAGTTTGCCACACTTACCTTTTGTAAGCTGCCTCTTCATGTTGGTCGTCACCGCTGCCGCCCAATTGAAGATGGTCGGATTTAGAAACTATGTAGCCAGTATAAGTTGGTTCTTTGTTTCTTCATGGGGTGCCTGTGCCCCCGTGGCCCGTGTGATGGTGAATAACACTGCTTTGAGTATTAGATCTGGAATAGTGGCGATGTCCACTTTTGAACTGCCAGATCCAAATTTTCCCCTGGGCACACTCAAGCCATCACCTCCTCCATCTTCTCACCGGATGGCCTGCTATCTGTCAATAGGGGCACCAACCCTCTGCGCGATAGTCCTGTGATGAAATAGACGTCAGATACGTCCAGTTCTAGTACTTGGTCTCGTATACGAAACACTTGATCGCGTTCATCCCAAAGGTTGATTAAGTATTGTAAGAGCTCTGGCTGAGCTCATAAGTAAGACGTGAGGAAGTATTTCTTTAGCCCGCAATTTCTAAGGGCTTCCATACAATATTCATCAGCTATGGCCAATTCGTCTACTCTGTCATGCTCTCTTTCCTTCCATTGAAGCACCATTTTTCTTGTTTCCCTGCAACCACAAGGTCAAAAAACATCAATTAGATCTTTGGTAAACTTAGAAATGCAATGAAATGGCTTTAAAATTGTTAAAATTTGAAACAAGGGTGCGCTCAGCCATTGGCATGACTGTTTCTAAAACAGACACGCCCATGGACGCGAGCCTTTGGAGAAAAAGGGCCCATTGGCGCGGGTCCGTGCCCAATACCCACGCCAATGGGCGCAACCCTATTTTTTCAAAATCCCTCCACAGGGGTCGATAAAGCAGGCTAAAACAAAAGAAAGATGGATTAAAATGGAGTAGGAGAGGAGGCCTCTTACCTGGAACTGGCGGTGCTCCAAATGGTTGCACGGATTCGTTGCAATCGTCGCCCAGAGATCACACACCAAAAGCACTACTGTCACTCTCCAATGAGGTAAAAGTAAAAAGTAATTTTTGTTTTTACCAGTTTCACGTGTTTATAGCTTTTTTAACCCTAAATAGGTTTTAAAAGTCATTTTTACGAATATTTTAATATATATTTATGTCGAAAATGGATTTTACACTTGGTTTTGTGTAGCAAGAGGTTTTTGTGCGACTTAGGCGATGAAATGAGTTGTATTTTATACTTTTTAGGACTCGGTAAATACACGAAAAGTCATTATGGAGTCATCTTTTTGCTCTTTTCTGACTCTCTAAACATGAAAAGAATGCCGAGTACTTCCTCTCGACTCGTTAAACGTAAATGAGAGGCGGTCGTCTTTAAACTCTTTTTCGACCGTGTAACGACGAAAAGATCGTCGGACCCTTGTTGTTTCAAGTTCGTTAACGGTTACGAAGCGACGTGGTTTTGATCGGTTTTTTACTTTTTCACGTCGAAATCACTACTCATGAAAAGTACTCCTCGATCGTAATGATCAGTTGGTTCTTTCGAGCATTGTTTTATACTTTTTTGGGCTCGAGAGACACAACTTTACGAAAAAGGACACCCTGGAGTTTACTTTTCCGCTGTCTTTTCAATCTCTCTAAACATGAAAAGACGCCGAGTTCTTCCTTTGTCAGACTCGTTAAAACTTAATGACATCGGATTCCGTCGAAATGACGCCTTTCAAGCATATGCTATCCCCGTCAAGCTTGTCATCAAAAAATAACTGGGGTACTCGCCAGAAATGGTGGGGAAAATGGAGCCAAAATCATTTTCGTGTCGGCAGTATGTCGCTCTTGAACATGGCACTTGTCTGCATTCGTGTCTGGGTGGGGACATCTCATCTCGTTTTTCACTTGCTTCCGTGGGTTTGGGTAATCCTGTTTGACCTCTCATCCGCTCGTTACCTTGTCACCATGACCTCTGATCATTTGATGTCAAATACTGCCAAGTCCATTGTTGTGCCACCAATATGGTCAAGAGAAGTTGACCTCTGCAGAATACTCAACCTCCCTCTGATAACTCACATAATCCTGATTCACAAAATATATTATCCTTCTGTGTCTCGTGTCGATGATGTGGGAAACACTATGGCACCTTCGATCGAGGTCACTTCACCTTCGATTGAGGTCACTTCTTGTCGACTTTAGCTCATTATCCAGGAGGTTGACCTAGACCCTTCAGGTGCCTTGGAGCCTGCATGCCTCAATGGCAGGTTCTTCATGTTTGACACGAGGTTTTCATCATTGGCCTCCGATCGAATGATTCTACGGGTGTTCGATTCACACGCCGTAGATTGTACCTATAGTACCTTGAGGACCATTGTCATTATTGGTGGTACCTCTCGCATCTGTTAACAATTTTCATCATTGACTGGTAATCAAACGATGTTCCTACATGTTCAACTTCGACTCCCATATTCGCATGCTTGAACTTGTACTTTGTTCGGGTCGAGATGGAGCGCAAGACCCTGGATTTTGTCTGTTAGAATCCAGGTTGCGATTTTGTGGATTATTATGATCGTTACATGACTCATTCACTGGATGGTTGTGTCCATACCTTGGATCTAGATCTTTATGTACTCTGCTATGGATGGATGCGCCCATACCACATACATCATGTACTTGAGATATCAGTTGTACTTCTCCATGCAGGTTCTCTGGCGGCAGTGTTTTCGGTTGGCCATGTTCTTGTAAAGCATTTCACCCCTCTCTCTCTCTCGGGCCTCATGCTTTAGGGGGCATCTGTTACACAACAATTTTTCACCATCCCTGTTACCCATTCTCCCGCATCTTGGAGGACTCATTCCAGGACCTACGAGAAGTGACATGACCTGCAAACACTTGCATTACATTCCCCTAAACATGAACTTCATTTGCTCTGAAGACATCCTCTGCAAAAAACCCATAAGAACAACCCTTTTTCCATTGGCGCGGTTTCACTGTGCACCACTCGTGCCAATGGGAGAAATCCTCCAAAGAGGGCGCGCCAGCTGGCGCTCTGTCTCAAAGTCGCACTCGCGCCAGCCAAAATGGGTAGTGTTTTTAACAAACCAACATCCGAAGATTCTTCTTAACCCACTCCTGAACTGAATCTATCTTGAGTTGGTTTAGTTTGGCTTCGAATCTCCATAGGAGGGAAGTAGTTTGCCACCTCTCATGGAAGCTTCTTAGTGATAAAGCCAATCCCATGAATATTGTGGATGATCCTAACTCCTTCTCCTCTATCTATAAAAGCTTGTCCTTTTGCCTTTGACAAGTTAGTTCCAGAGTTCCAAAGATTGAGAATTGTCAAGTTCATGGTGTAAGAAGCCTTCTTCATTCCCATAAGGCTAAATCTAAAGTAAGGAGATTCTTGTCCAAATAACCAAGGAGAGAGATGCTTGTTCCCATTCCCAACAAGATTTGCAAGACGTGTGCTACTAATCACCTAGCCAAAGGAGGATTTGATGTTAGAACTATGGTTGTATTCTTCTTTGTTTATCAATAATAGTCGACTATCATTATGGTTCCACTCTTATTGTCTTTTGTAATGATGATGAGTTATATCCTTTCTGATTGATATATAGTTGCATCTATTGGATTTTATGCTTGTGTTTGTGTCATTCTTTTCATGTGCCGGTGTCCATTCACGGAGATCGTGGGGATCGTGACCAGCCGGAGCAAAGGAACGGGAGCGTCGACTCTTCTACAAGTACTAGCGTTGGAATCCAGGTAGGCCCTCATCATTGGTATTTAATTTGCAATTAGGAACTTGCGTGGTGGCATTGTTTGATTGTTGCTAGACCCAATTTGGGCTAGTAGGGATTGCCTCTATCCGCAAAGGGGATTTACCTCCACAACACCCCCCATCTCTGAGCAGCCCAGATTAACTTTGCCAGATCAATGGCTCCCAGGCCTTTTTAGGCTGCCCCACCATGTTTCCATTTATCAGCAAGGGGGGTTTGAAAAAGCGGTTTCCCTACTGGGCCCCGCTGCTACGTGTCCCTCTCATATCATTTTGTAACCCCACCCCCTCATTTACCACTTACCACTCATGCCCCCCTCCAAAAGACACTCATCCTCACACTCTCTACCACGAAAGGCCTTAGCACCCGGGGACTAACCACCCGGTAACATCCCCCCAGTCGTATGAGAATAAATGTAGGTAGATGCTAAACCAAAGGGGCCAAGGAGCATAGGAGATCATCATTCTGTAGTGCCTTCCAGAGTAAAATTCCAGCTGTCATAAAGACTCAATAGTATGGTATAGATATTTGAAGTTGGATGGGTCCGTAGCTGTGGAATTTTATAAGGAAGATGGAGAATTCAAACCCGAAATGGGTTGATCCAGAAAGGCCCTCCGTGACGCAGAACCAAGGTTGATGTTGACAGAAGTAAACAAGGACTTGGTAGCTTGGGAAGAATTGATTATCTAGCATGGTGCCCCCATACAGAGGGAAGACGAAGTACCACCCAGGGGTCCTTTGCCAGTACTGTGGCATGAAACTGATAAGTACCACTCCCAGCTTTAAAAGATGAATGGTTCAAGCAGGAAAGGCAGAAATGACGAGAGTCGGCTGAGAAACACAGGAGGCCATACTGTGACCAAACTTCAATATGAAATAGAAGAAAACACAGGAATGGCAATGAAGATATTTTTTTAGCATTGTTCATCTGATTGTTGACTGATTTTTTATCCTGTAATGTGTCACCATGTAATGAGACAATTAATATTTTGTAATGCTTTTGGGCCACAGAGCCATCCCTGGCTCGGACAGCTAGTCAACCTGACATTTGAGACTCGGCCAAAGATATTTTGATGTAATAAATGTTCAACACTCCCCCTCTCCAGATATATAGGGGGAAGAAACACTTCAGAAAGGTTTACAAATCCTAAGGAAAACACTATATGCTATTTTTAGACTGTACGACTTTATAATACAAATCTTTCAGAATATCAGTGAAAACCCATATATGTTATCCCTCTGTTAAAACACATTATGTTCAAATTTCGTATCTGAAATCATGGATCTGGATTTAAACAAGAACACAACGAATTAGAGATATAACCATAAATATAGAGATGCAACAGAAATACCACTTCTTTTTATTAATAGAAAAATGTTGAAGTATGCTTACAAATAGAATGGAAGTAAGACTAGCTCGAGCGATGACAACTTATCTCTGAGAAGATATGTGGTGGCTACATGCCTCTGAACTGAGTTACATTGAGGCTAAAAGGAGTATTTATTATTGAGAAACAATGGAATACCCGAAACATCCAAAAACCTAACCCTAGGAGATGAAGCTACAAAAAAGTGGGCCTCGTTTGGATAGATTGGTACATCAACTTCCCGAGGTCATAACTTTGGTATACGATCTTCGTTTGGCTATCCTAATACCCTTTTTCGAATATCTCAGAGAGAAGGTTGAAAACAAATAAGTTAGCCTATTTGGGGTGTTTTCAGTCTCTTTGTTTTCCCTAAAAACGTCGTTTAGGGGCTCAAAATAGCTCCGTAAGTTCACGACCCAAAAAACTGCCAAAAATAGTAAATTGTTCTACAATTAAGGAAACTGAAAAACTAAAAGAGATAGTGTTGGGGGTCCAAGTGGAATAGGCGGGTGGCCACCAATATCCATCTAGATCATCCCCCCTCCCCCCTTAAGAAGCAATGCCCTCCATTGCGTTGAGTGCCTCCATGAGATGAGGAAATTCCTATTGAACCTAGTCCCTGGTGAGATGTTATGCGATCTCTAATGTGTCCAGTGATGGTGGAAAGCATGGTCTAGGGTGGTTCAAGCCAAGGAATGGAGGAATGATGTGATCCAAAGCATTGTTTCCCAAAACCTTGGTAATGGTGTAAGGACCATATCAGAGTGGTCTGAGTTTCCGATGGGATCTTGTAAGGCATTCTTTCTACAAATGCAACCAGAATTTGTCACCCACCTAAAACTTGTGTGGCACCCGATGTTGATCATGTCACTTCTTGTACTTGGAATTTTACAGAATGGAGCGATGATATATCAGCCTATTGGGTAGAGGTGATCCGGGAGTTAGATTGAACAAATGATTGACCTGACAGTGCAACGATCCTCCTATGGGTGAGGAGAATATGTCCCAGTATTCTTTCATGACCATATCCACTTGCTTCTGATGCATGGAGGAACCCTTCCTGGGGGCCATGGATGTGGCTATGATCTTTCCCTTACTTTGAGAGAAAACCAGAAAGAAAATAAATTTCCTGGTATAGGAGATGATTTTACTGCATTCTTGGCAAAGATCAAAGAGGTAGCAGTAGGTGGGGCTACCTCTGGTATCCTATATAACTTATCACCCAAAGAAATAATCACAGAGCGAGGTCTAGACTCATATATAACATGTCGCTTCCACAAGTATGGTTTCCTAATAATACATCACAAACGTCGAGAGGAGAAACATAACACAATACCTCATATGTGAAGGGCTTGATGTTGTAGGGAAGGTGGCATTATTGGCTGACTCTGAGATATCGTCCTTGGTGAAGCCACCCGATGTTGTACGACTGCAGGTGTGGTATGGTCAGTAGGCCCAGCCGCTTCATGACCTCTACTGAAATGAGGTTCTTTTGGCTGCCATTGTCGATAATGAATTGTAGCAGCGAACCCTTCACCCACATTTGTGAGTGGAAAAGGTGCTCCCCCTCCTCTGAATCATTGGGCTCATTCTTCTTGATCTTGGCAGTGGCAACAGTGGTGTTGGGCTCCACATCAATAATATTCTTCCCTTTGCCAATCCTCTTGTCAGATTCTAACTCAAGGTTAGAACATGCATCTGATTCTAAAGCCTTCAACTCAGGCACCAAGGACTGCTTGGTCCGACACTCAGTTGTGTTGTGAGTGGGGCTCTTATGGAACTCACACAATTTGCTTGTTTCCTTCTTTGACTTCGTGGTGGTGTCCTTTTCTTGTAGCTTCAACGGGTTGTCTTCGGTCACCCCGCCTTGGCTTTGTCCTTTGTTCTTTGGATTCGCAGATCCAAAGTCTCGCTTCTTTTGTTTAAACTTTTTCTCGATCTTGATAGTGTATCGGTACGCTGTGCCAAGATGTCCAAGAACTCCATCTCATCCTAGATGTACCTGTGTAGGAAGCCGCAATATTTGAGTACCAAACACCACTCTGAATCCTTGATACCCAACTTTGTGCGAAGGGTATGAAAAATATTGGTAAACTCTGACACATCTTGGTCCCTTCCCTCCTGCAACATGGTCCTTTATGTCTTTATCCTCATAGCTCCCGATAGGAGAGTACTGCTCCTTGATGGCATCCCAAAATGAATTCTATGTGGGTGTGGCTGAAGACAGTGAAGCTATACTTTCATCCTTCTGCTCACAGTAGGTTTCCCACCAATCCTTGACATGGGGGGCGACTTTGAGAAGTGCAAAAAGTAATCTTTTTCAGGCTAAAAATATCATGAACAAAAAAATATCCTTCTAGCAGATTTAACCATTTATCTACGACATTCGCATATATCTGACCCTCAAATATGGGAATGTCAAAATTAACTTGTACCTTAAAAGGTGTGGTGCTTCCAGAGTAGCTGCTGGAAGTAGACATGTCACCCTGGGTAGCCGCTGAAGGATCTGGGCAAAGTTGTCCATCATCGCGTTCCTTTGTCGCTCGAGGGCTTATTCAAGCAATATTTTGATAGGATTTCCCACCCCTTGTCTTTCTTTTCATTCGCCATGGGAAGCCATTGATGTTTGTGAGGTTGATCTTGCAAAGGTTCAACCAGATCAAGCCCTAACTCCTTATATCCCGACCTCGTTGGGGACATGCAAATAAAAACAGAGAAAGAGAAGACCGCTCTTATACCACTAATCTGGATTTAAACAGGAACACAAAAAATTACAAATATAACCATAAATACAAAGATTCAATAGAAATAACACTTCTTTTCATTAATAGAAAAATGTTGAAGTATGCTTACAAAAAAAATGGAAATAAGACTAGCTCTGGCGATCGCAGCTTATCTCTAAGAAGAGATGTGGTGGCTACATGTCTCTGAACTAAGTTACATTGAGGCTTAAAGGCATATTTATTATTGAGAAACAATGGAAAACCCTAAACATCCGAAAACCTAACCCTAGGAGATGAAGTGCCAAAATGGTGGGCCCCATGTGGGTAAATTGGTACATCAACTTCCCGGGCTCGTAACTTTGGTATACGATCTTCGTTTGGCTATCATAATACCTTGTTTCGAAGATCTCAAAGAGAAGGTCAAAAACAAATAACAAAAAAGGCAAGTTGGTTTGGGGAATTTTCAGTCTCTTTGTTTTCCCTAAAACATCGTTTAAGGCCTCAAAACAGCTCCGGAAGTTCAGGACCCGAAAAATTACCAAAATAGTAAATTGTGCTACAATTAAGGAAACTGAAAAATTGAAAGAGGCAGTGTTGGGGGTCCAAGTGGAATAGGCAGGTGGCCACCAATATCCACCTGGATCATTCATGCAATTATAGCTACTAGAAATATTTCATACTTCCTCACAGATTCATTTGTATTGACTTATTAATGCATGTGCTTCTATGGATTATTGAAATTATATCTTTAAATTTGCGCTACATGAATCATAGCATACAGTTCCTCTTTTATCCATTATTTGTACTCGTAACTCAAATAAGTGTAGAAATCCTTAATGCTTCAAGCTCTATGTGTCGAAGGTAGAATTCTTCATGCTTTAAGCTCTATGTAATGAGTTACTCCTTTTCTTATTAAACTGCAAGTCCTTGAACTACTCAGACTTCGCTATTTATGCATATATTTCTGCAATTTGTACATGTGAACAAGTACCAGAAATCCATGGTTTACTCGTTTAGATGAATGAACCAATCTATTCCATTTAAATATATACATATATAGAATATAGGTGATGTCTCCAATTTCTTGAGAATCATATGAGACACACAAAACCTAGATGTGCCCAAGCACTGGTCTTGTAAGCAATCTGAGGCTGTCTCTGGCAGCGACAACAGATTTAATGGATTCTAGCCAAAACCTGAAGCATTACATCAGTGGGTGTTCTCTTCATGGACACCAAATTGTGACATTTACCTATGCTTTGAAGGATTTTTTGTAGTCCAATTTGACATAGAAAAAGAACTAGACTTTGTACTAAACAAAGGGCCATCGTATTGCGATAGAGTTGGACTAACAATTACTATGTGGTTCCCTGGTTTTGATGTGACATCTATGGTAGTCACTACTATGCCAATTTTAGATCGACTTCCAAACCTACCCCTTCCTTTCTGGTGCCACCAAGTCCTTGAGGATGTTGGGAACAAATTGGGTAATTTAAAAAAAAGTGGACCAGGAAAGAACAAAAAAAAAGGAATATTCACCTTTGCTAGGATCTATGTGGAGATAGATCTTAGCAAAGGATTGCTAGATCACATCATTCTAAAGCATAAAAATTTTTAGGGGACCCAAATTCTAGATTATGAGTACACAGAATTAAGATGTCGTGTGTGCTACCAAACAAGTAATCTTCAGAACTCTTGTCCTATGGAAAATAAGATCACAAAAAAGGAAAAAGAAGCAACTAAATAGACAAAAATGATGGCATATTAGTGAATTTCCTCTCTCAGAAAATGAGGAGGATAATATAGAGACATAGCTAGATGAGGAGGAGCATAAAAAAGAGACCTAACCAGCTCAAACTGAAGATAAAATGGAGGGAGAGATTGCATTTTAGGATAGATTTGTCACTCCACTATCGATAGGTCTAGGAATATAATAACAAGAACCTTCAATAGACCCAGGTGGAACCAAACAAGCACATTACTTAGAGGGTTCAGATTCAAACAAAGAACCCCCACATTTGGATGGGAGTCGAGAACTAGCTTTGGTTTTGGTTGATCTAGATCCCATCAGGTGGAAACAAGTGCAAAGAAAGAAGCACAAAAAAGAAAAAACCAACACTGTTTGTCATATATAATTTTCTCTCTTTGTTTTTTCCTTTTTCTTTCATTTATTGGCATATGCTCGATTGTTCATGGACTTTATTATTTCATATATGCTAATATCCACTCACAATTGTAATGACATGCTCTTATGTGCCCCTCACAACATACACACTATATATATTTACAAAATGTAATTTTTGTTTTTATTAATAAAAATTACGAATTTTTTCTCGTGGAAACAATTAATCCTTTAACTCTCTTATTTTCATGTATAAATCTCTCCTTCCTCAGTTTTTGGTACATTAGTATACTCTATATATTGGTAATCCTTCCCATAACTCCTTGCATAAAATGTTACTTCCTTTACAACTTAACATATACTTTGTGCTACCCGGATGCGGGTGTTAATGCCTGATTAGAAGTGCCATTACACCCCACACTCAATCCACATGTCTTCACGCTATCGCCAGGTGGTTTCCATGGATTTCGAACGGGTTTTGGGTGCCAGTACCTCCAGGTGCATTAAAGGCCCTTCAAGACAGGGGCATTCTCAAGGTTCAGCTGCCAGAGCATTAATCATGGCGCAAACATTCCATTGTTCAGGAAGGCGAGCTGGCACAGGTTTTAATCCTTTGATGGTTCAGGGAATTATTAAGCAGGGAAAATCTGCAAGCGAAATTCCCATCCGCACAGACATTTCTCGCCCAGTTTTTAGGGGGATTGTGCGCATAGCTCAGACGAAGGTGAAGGGGATTATCCGGCAGCAAACGCTTCAAAGCAACTTCCATAATGGCATTTGCAGAAATCGCAGCAGGTATAGATCAGTTAAGTTTTGTTCGCACAGTTGTGTAGAGGTCATCACGCTCCTCATGGCTCCTCACGCTGGTCATAAGACGCCTCGCAGGGGTGGTCATTCCAGTTAGTCCAGCGGCACTAGACAGAGCGGACAGCCCAACCCGAAGAGGATTTCTCCCTTAGCGTGTGCTTCGCCTCCCTCAGGTGCTTCGACGCATTCCGAGGATTTGGATAACACAGTTCAGATTGCAACTTTTCGCTACCATCGCCGGACAAATAAACCAGTGGTCAGAGCCCGCATTACAGTCATCTTTGACGAGGAGGATGAGGCGGAGGACAGTAGCAAAAATGATCTGGGGGAGAAGACGCCCACCACCTCTGAAAATTCATCCAAGGCCCAGGATACCTCCTACAATCTTGAAGTTCAGAGTAGAATTGAGGAGGATAGCACTGACGTTTACTCGGCAGAGCAGGAGGAAGCCGCCAAAGAACTCCGCAGTCTCAAACGGAAAGAACCAATGGTCTCTGCTGAAGGAATTATGAAGGCTCATATGGATTCCCCTGGGAGTGGCTTGAAAATTGAGGAAGAGGAAGACTCTCTGGATTATAAACTATACCTCAAGCTGCCTCCTGGTTATGACAGTATCGAGGACGTTCCAGAAGGAGTGGAAGTTACTTGGGAGCCAGACCCGGTCCAGGCAGCTGAAGAACGGAAGCAGAGAGTGATGGCTCGCGAAGCTGAGGCGAAGAAGTTCAACAACAAATGACTACAGAAAACTCTGGGGTAAGCCTGTTCTCAGGCGAACCGCTTCCTTTTTGTCTTTTGTTATGTCCAGGCTTGATAATATGCAATCTCTGAAGTTTAGCTGCCTTGTAAACTCGGTCTACTGTAACAGATCTCGTGGTCTGGTCTTACTAGTGGTTTTGTCTGTCTCAGTCATGTGTGATTTGTCCAGGTTGGACAAGTTCCAGTTCAAGACATTTCTTTCTGGGTTTTTTGTTTTCTCTGGCTCTTGCAAGCAGAAATACCAGTTGTAATGAGAAATTCCTTGACAAAGAGCTGATCAATAGCTCTCAGAGGTGTATACCTCTTGTAAATATTTTTTATCTTTTTTAATACAATAGTTTAGTCTTTACATAGCAAAAAAAAACATATACTTTGTGCTCTATATTTTTTAGTGAAAGAAATTAGGTTTTGGTCCGTTCTGACTTTCTAACTTATGAAATAGTTCTAATGAACACACATACTATAGCCCTTTATACTTTTGCATGCATTTTGGATTTGACATTTTGTTATTTTAAAATCATATATATATATATATAATATATCCACTATTGCACAATTCGTGATTCTTACTTAAAGCTATTTTTATTTGATAATCATATTACATTGCATATTCTAGTTATAAAATGTTATACTTCAGTTGCGCCAAGAAAATCACAATTCGATAGAGCCTTAAATAAAACACAGTAAAAATAAAATGGTTGCGGTAAAGCTAGTCGTGAGAGTTTACAACTAAGTCGCTACAAAACATATTTTGGATTATACTTCAAAATATAAAAATACATTCTCCTGATAAATTGGAGGTTGTTGCTCCATGTAAAACAAAAAGATCTTATTTGTAGAACTCCGTAAAGACTTTCTTTCACGGGCTCACCAATATTTGCTCCACAATTTTCTCCTCTCTACCTCTTACACCCCCTATCTCTCTCAACCTTGCAAATGACTTTTACATTCATATTTATCAAAACATACAACTTTGACTCATTAATACATGACAAGAAAATATTTAAGGCAAGGGATGGGCGTGCTTTAACTATGTGATGTGTTGCGGAATGGTCAGGGTGTACTTCTACTCAGAACTTCACTCCTTCAGCCTGCAAACAAAATAGCAACTTGCAGTTGAGGTATACCACATGTATGGTTGTTCTAATGTGTTGCGGAATGGATGTATGGTTGTTCTGATGTGTTGCTGAATGGTCAACTTGTACTTCTGCTTAGAACTTCACTCCTTCAACCTGCAAACAAAATAGCAACTTGCAATTGAGGTATAACACATGTATGGTTGTTGTCAGTCTTCGATAGTTGAGATTAATATTTCCAACAATAATATTGTGAATAGTTATGGCTAATAAAATTGGTGATAATTCCTTGTGTATCTTTACTCTTCAATCAAATTTCTTAATTAATTTAGATCTTTTGTAATCTATTTTTGTGGTTTGAAATTTTCCTCTGAGTAATTATTTTCTTGTGATTTGCTGATTAATTTGGTTTTACATTTTCAACTCTAATAATTTTTTTAAAAACCTTCAAAATTTTGAAAATTTTCTTTCATTAACAAAAATAAACATCATGTACAAGAGATATCTAACTAATGAACCAAGAGTGTTCACACATTTAATTCGTGTTGGCCATTATTTAGTGGATGGATGGATTGTATAATCATTGTGGGGTTAGTGGATGGATGGATTGTATAATCATTGTGGGGTAAACGCTGAGACCTTAGAGGCCTTTTAGTGAAACACACGTGTTATTTTTAAAACGTTTGCATGCTATTGTAAAAAAATAAGTGTGTAATTTTTGGTTATGCGAAAAATCCAGGGTTGGAGGTGCTACAATGGCCAAACCTTAAAATAAAGGAACACACTCAAGGTTTTTCACCTCTTTTTTTAACATGTGCACGTTGCTAAAAAATTTCACTAAATGCTCCTCTTGCATATATATATGTGGATTATATCTAACATTAATTAGAAAAATCATTAAAAGTTAAATAATGACCATATTAATTACAAAATTAATTAAAAGTTAGTTAATGAATTATCATTATAGCTATAATTCTCGTTTTTGAAAATTACTAATAATTGGTATTATTGCTTTTGTTAGATAGGTTTTTCACCTCTTTTTTTAACATGTGCATGTTGCTAAAAAATTTCACTAAATGCTCCTCTTGCAATATATGTGGATTATATCTAACATTAATTAGAAAAATCATTAAAAGTTAATTAATGACCATATTAATTAGAAAATTAATTAAAAGTTAGTTAATGAATTATCACAATAGCTATAATTCTCGTTTTTGAAAATTACTAATAATTGGTATTATTGCTTTTGATTTATCTAACAAGGTCACATCGCTAGTGCCACTTGGTTTGATTATTGAGCTTTGAAATTAACAAAATAAATATTTTTTCTATACCTACGTAGTGATTATGGCAACTTTGAAATAATGACCAGCATTTGCATAATACTAGGCAAAAATAAAGGATAATAAACCTAGTTGATCCCACCTATCTATTCTATATGTACCTATCTATTTATGTACCATTCATCACTAGATTTGAAATGGGATACTTCGTAGCACAATAGTCATCGGTTAAGTTAAAAGATCAGATGGGCATTCGTTGTTGTTCAATTGAATACACACAAATTAATGAGCAATATCAATTTCAAGTAATACAAATATATAATGTAAATATTTTCTTTCAAAAATGTATAATGTTAACATATTATTCAAAAACTATTTTAAAAAATACATATGGTCATAACATTAATTTTAATATAATAGTTATAATTGTTGTTTTTAAAGTTTAAAAAAATTCAATTAAAATATAATTTAGATGTAAATATGCGCTTTGTTTGGATGATATCTAATCTAATATTACATTAGAGTATGTATTATTTTTTTAAGTTTTTTTCAATAATAAACAATAACATTTATTTATATGGATGGTCAAACGATAAGAAATTAAAGGTCAAGGTTAACCTTCATTCATCATCAATATCATAAAAGATAATGGTAACAGCATTCAATTGTTTCTCTCATGCAAGTTGATAATCTTGTGATGGAGAAATAAAAATAGCTAAAATCACTGGGCTTCTATAAAATATCAAAACTCAAAATATTGGTCGATAGATCTAAAAAGACAAAAAGTCAATAACAATAATGCAAACAAATATTTTATTATTTAGAATTTTTAAAAATTTAATAATAGTAAAAAAATACATAAAATCTAGATTTTGCCGGTGGCAAAAATATATTCCATCAAACCGAAATGCCAACCATGATTTTATCTCGCTCTCAACAAAGCTGAAACTAATGCTCAACAAAGCTGAAACCAATGCTTGGCCCATTCGCGTGCTCTCAGCGAAGTTAGTTGAAAAGAATGCTTTCACATCTCCTTGGAAATGTTAATATGCTCTCTATGTTGTAATACTCTCCATAATAGTATAACTTTTTCTTCTTTACATCGCATTGCCATTAGAATCAAACCAACATTAAATGAATATGAATTTTTAAATTTTGATCCTAACAAAATAAATTGATATTCTAAATTTAAATTTAATCTATTAACCTCAATCTTATATATTAAGAATATGGTTGATTTTGACTTTATCATGAAATTTATAATTCCCTTTCCCTTTTTTTGGATTTTCTAACCTATTAATCTATTAATAGCTTTTAGAAAATAATCTTATTATTTATTAAGAATATGGTTAATTTTGACTTAGCTCCATAAATATAATAGTAATTTAATTTTAAATTAGTTAAAGGAAGTTTCACTGGAGTCCTGGAGTTGAAAAGTAGCTGTTAGTCTTTTTAGTCGTTTGAGTCTCTGCTTAGACTATTCAACACGCTGAACTGGATCTGTATCTTCAACTTGTCCTGACGATGAACCACACTAGTTGGTTCGAAACGCGTTGACAAAGGTCTTTTTCATGTGATTTACGCCGAAGCTCTTCGTATATTTATCA
>APFE030172423.1:0-11101 GCA_000404065.3 Pinus taeda
TCCTTCTTTTCTGTCGAAGATCCCTCTTTATCAGCCTGCTTTCGCTTCCAACAATCCTTTTTCAGATGTCCAGCCTTGCCACAATGCCAGCACTTCGCCTTGGGCTTCTTTCCTTTGGACTTCGAACGAGAGTCACTATGCTTTCCACCGGAGTGTCTCTCTCGTGAGCGACCTCTGGCCATCATTACCTCTGATGTAGATGTGTTTGCATTCGACCTCTTCCTCGTCTCCTCAGCCAACAAGGCTCCAACAACATCGTCAAACTCAAGAATATCTGATGTACTAAAACTTATGGAAGTAATAAAATGATCCCAGGATTCAGGTAAAGAACATAATAAAGTTATCGCCTTATCCTCTGAATCAAATTTTACATCTAGACTGTTTAATTGCACCAACAAAAGGTATTAAAAACATTCAGGTGATCAACAATTGAGGTACCTTCTTTCATCCGCAAACCATAAAGCTGCCGTTTCAGGAGAATTCGATTTGTCAAAGATTTTGTCATGTAGAGCTTCTCAAGCTTTGACCACAGGCCTGCGGCGGTTTTCTCTGACACAATGTTGAACAGAACATCGTCCGCCAGACAACCGAATTTCGCTCAGAGCTCTATCATCCATCTCATCCCATTCATCTTCCGTCATGGAAGGAGGCCTTTTGTTTTTCCCCAACAGTGCTTTCGCCACACCTTGTTGAACCAACAAATCGTGCATCTTCACCTTCCAGATCTCAAAATTATTCTTGCCATTAAATTTCTCAATTTCAAACCGGGCACTTTGAGTTTTCGCCATTTGTATCAACAAAAAACACAATAATCTCCAATATCCAACCAGCAATAAAAAAAAATTGCCTTTGCCTTTGATTTTACACAAAAAATCTGCCTATGCCTTTCAAAATTGTCTTTTGCACTTCACAATTTTTTTTTTCTTGTTTGCTCTTCACAAAAAAAAACAAATTTCTTGTTTACATTTGTTGTTTTTTATTTGCACCACTCAATTCCAAAACAATGCGTGTTTATCAATTTTCCTTTCTAGTCTCAATCATGGACCCTAGTCTTGAAAATCATGGACCAATTGTTGGAATTTATAAAACTGCGCTTCTATTAAACTGCGCCTCTTTTTTTTTTTTAAATGGAAGTTATAAAACTGCCTTCTATTAAACTGCGGTTTTTAAATGCACAGCAAACAAATAGACTGCCCCTGCGTTTTTTTATAACTGCGCTGTTCCATGTAAAAACTTGAACGCTACCAGTGAAACTCAAAAAAACCGAGTCACTGTTTTGTTTTAAAACAAACAATGGAATAACGGGCACCGCTGTTGTAAGGAATTACGTCATACATAATCCGAGCTATATTCATTAGACATTTCCTCAAAATCAACGTAAACAGTATTTTCTCTATTCCTTGATGGAAGAATCAGTCTCTTTGAATGTTTAATCAAGCGCTTTCTACCATAAGCCAAAATTCATCGATTGAGAGAGAATACGTACTCACAGGGGAGATTGCTCGAATTTAAATTAAGGATCCCTTAACGGAGAGACGTTATGTATGACTGTAAAAAGCTTCACACGAAAGTTGATTAGAAATTTAAATACCAGGTACGCACGCTCCAGCTCCAGCTCCACGCGCGCGTAGCGCTCTCTGCAACCTCAATCAAAACACGCACCAGCAGCAATGTACAGGCCTCCACGCAATCTGAACAGAATTGGTTCTCGACTTCCAGCAACAGCGCGCAGGTTCACACTGATTCACACGCACGCAGCGCCTCCAGGCAGCACCTCCAGGCAGCAAATAAACGACCTCAGCTTGCACCTCCAGTATGCAAGTCCAATCTTGCCTCCAACATGCTCTGATACCAATTGTTGGAATTCAGGCACAGCAAACTTAAATAAAATACACAGTAGAATTAACACAACATTCAATCAAGTACATAAAAGACAGTTTTAACGTGGTTCACCCAACCAATCTGGGCTACATCCACCAAATATAGGCATTGGCAATATATTATTCAACTTGGAGATTACATCAATGAAATTCTCACACTCTCTCCCAGCTATCCGTATGACAACCTATTTTATAGCAGAGAGAACCTAACTGCTCTCACATGAAATTTAGGATGCATTAATTTGCTCCCAACAACCTGGAGATAATCCAGCAACAGATTTTCTATTGTTGTCACACACTGGGATTTTGTCTATTTTGACTAAAACAGAAAAATCTCAACATGATCTATTTTTAAAGTTAATAATTTGATAAAATGTTGTCGTTAATGTGCGAGAAAAGCATTGTTTTTCAGATTTTGGTAGAAGGTTTATCTTTTAAGTAAAGAATGTGATAAGAAGTTGTCATTAATTTAAGCTGAGAATAGTTTCCCACAACCTAATTATTATTGGATTGTTTTTTTTCTCAATTTTATATTACTTCATTTTTATTTTAAATATATAAATTTATTTAATTATTTCAAAAGAAGTTAAAATATTTAATTTTTAATAATCAGAATGTACCATTTTAATTATTTTAATTAAATTTTGCACTAGAGTTTACATGAAATAAATGAGAAAATCATACTTTAATAAATCAATAAATAAAACAAATATTAATATTGCATTTGTGTTAACTTTTTCTCTCATGAGATTACGTTTTTCCTACTTAATTTTTATTTTTTTAATTTGTGTTTTTCTTTCTCTCTTCATCTCCTTTTCTTAGTCTCCGAATTTTGAAAATTTATTTGATTTATAACTTTTATATTGAGGTTCCCTCCAACTTAAAACAATAACTTTATATTACTTACTTTGCACATCACTTGAAAAAGAGAATTATTGAATTATTATTCTTAGATAAAATTTAATTGATAACATAATTTTAAAATTTTACAATTTTCATTCAAAGTAAAATTATAGATGAATAGACAAATTAATAGACAAAATAAGTTTTTACATCATTAATATAATGTGAAAAAGTTAAATAGATATAGTTAACTTTTCGAAAAAAGTGCACAATTGAACTGTTAACAATGCCTTAACAACACACTTGATCACCATCTATCCAAGACCTCATGGACATAAAGTGAATGCTTCTTGAATTCCTATTAATTACTAATTTTTTGAAACATTTTTTTTTTTAGTTTTTTCAACTTATATATTAATCTCATTTTTATGGAAAGAAAAATTAATTATTGAATATTTTTAATTTATATAGTTAATTTTTTATTGGTTTAACTATTATGATGAGATTTAATTTTCACATTAACACAAATCACATATTGCAACGTTTTGAATACTCTATGCAACTTTAAATGATTTGTTGCCCAAGTAGGTTGCTTGTATTTATTACTATTTAAAGTGATCACACTAAACAATGGGGTTATACAAACTCTAACGGAACTGCTACATCACCGCTTGTTCTTATATTAGATTGAATATCTTTCATATCAGATGGCCACCATTTTTTTCACCTTGAATACAACTTGAGTGGGCCTAATGGTTAAGAGCGTGTGTTTCCTCCTAAGAGGTCACAAGTTCAAAACCAGAGGGGGTAGAGTATGTATGCCTTTCTAGACTTAGCAATCAAATTCGTGGGGGGAGGTGGGTCCCTTGTCCCACAAACAAGGGGGTCTCATATAATAATATATAACTATCCATCTTTATTTCCTTTCTTGGGTCTCATACACCAATTTGGTGTCTGGCTTGGGTCTCACACATCCCACATAGTCAAATTGTGTCCCTTGTCCCACAAACAAGGGGGTCTCATATAATAATAATAACTATCCATATTTATTTCCTTTCTTGGGTCTCATACACCAATTTGGTGTCTGGCTTGGGTCTCACACATCCCACATAGTCAAATTGTGTCTCGCTTGGGTCTCATACATCCCTTGTCCCACAAACAAGGGGGTCTCATATAATAATAATAACTATCCATCTTTATTTCCTTTCTTGGGTCTCATACACCAATTTTGTGTCTGGCTTGGGTCTCACACATCCCACATAGTCAAATTGTGTCTGGCTTAGGTCTCATACATCCCACATATTCAGACTCCTCCGCACTCTAAACCTTTGAAGATGAGGGATTATGGGTCCATCTTTATTTCCTTTCTTGGGTCTCATAGACCAATTTGGTGTCCCGCTTGGGTCTCACACATCCCACATAGTCAAATTGTGTCTCGCTTGGGTCTCATACATCCCACATAGTCAGACTCCTCGGCACTCTAAACCTTTGAAGATGAGGGATTATGGGTCCCTTGTCCCACAAACAAGAGGGTCTCATATAATAATAATAACTATTCATTTTTATTTCCTTTCTTGGGTCTCATACACCAATTTGGTGTTTGGCTTGGGTCTCATACATCCCACATAGTAAGACTCCTCCACACTCTAAATCTTTGAAGAGATCCCTCATCGACCTCCAAGCCCATTCGACCTTTAATGACACACTAGAAACTCTTCTATTTCAAATGTTATTATATATATATTTGAAAGATAAAACAAGCCTAAACACTATCGGCCTACTCTTTGCACCTATTGGTGTAAATGCTAATTTATATTAATGTTTGAAATTTTTTGAGAGAAAATATAAATAAAATTCCTAGTGTGATAAATTTAATAATTCATGAGTCATATAGGTTTTTCCCGAATGGTATAGGTTTTTCCCGAATGGTATAGCAATGTCTTTCTAGGCAAGAACCTACCCAGGGTTATGTTATTTCTATTTTTTCTACATAAAATGGAATGGACTACCTCAGTTGCTTAGCAAATACGCAATCAAGACATGACTGGCTGTGACTTTTCCTTTGACAGTCACTTAAGTAATAAGAAGTACGGTTCAACACATTATTACAACTTTTAAATGCATGTTTCAGGGATGCACGTATGCTCTATTTGTCCGAGGTAGTTAATCTCGCAGAGGAAATTTGTATGTCTCTCGTAAAGTCTGCTGTGGGATCCAAAAGCAATTTGCATAGTTTCTGCGCACATATTGACCGTTACGGACGCAAGGAATCTTCCCCATTCGGGCCCCTAGACTTGATTATCATTCCATTTATCTAAACCCGTTTCCTAATTTAAAAAAAGCCTTTGATATCAAGTAGGTCGGTGTAACCTTCCTGATTGTGCACGCAGTTAGAATCCCGTGATAAAAAACGCCTTTGATATCAAGTAGGTAGGCGTAACCTTTCTGATTGTGCACGCAGTTAGAATCCCGTGAATTTTAAGAAGGCGTTGTCTACTTAGGCTTCAAATTTGTGTGGATGTCTGATTGTGCACGCAGTTAGAATCCCGTGAATTTTAAGAAGGCGTTGTCTACTTAGGCTTCAAATTTGTGTGGATGGTAAAAAACAGGGATTTTATTTTAAATATGGTTTCAATATTATCAAAAAAGTTTGTGCACTTAAAATTTTAAATATAAAGTATGATTGTTTAAATTTTTTTTATGATAGCAAAAATAGATACAACATCTTCAAGAAAATTTGGGCTCCCAAAATTTTGAATTTTAACCTCTGAAACTCAAATTTACAAAAAAATTTCCAAGATACTCGAAAATTTGTTGGGTATTTTTTTGCTTCAATGTTTGGGAGATGGGAAAATACCAAACCATCAAAATATAAAACACAGAGCCTATGCTCTGTTTGCTTGGCTCCAAGATCTTTTACACAGAGAAGTCTTTTTAAAAATAATTACACAGGACAGAGTATTTCACCACCATAAAATTTCCATTCATTAAACAAAAACATTTACATATTCATCCTCTTTCACTCAGAAGGATTCACCAAAACATTTTCACATAAGTTACTCTGCCTCCTATGAAATTTTACACCACTGTGTGTAAATATTTCATTTACATTCACTGCTGTCTGAAAGCAAAACTTACAGGAAGTTACAGATTTACCTTTTCACCTGTGTGAAACACTCATGGATTTGGAAACAAAACAAGCCACTGGTTTTTCATTCACTTCTCCTCCTCCTGCACTGCTGTGCAATTTTTTACTTCTTACATTGCCATCAAAATTACTCTGCTGCCTGAAAATCACTTTTACATTACAGACCCAAAATATCTATGCACTTCTGTGCATTCCCTGCAATACAAAATTCAATTCTCTGGTTTTTCATTCGCTGCTGCGAATTCAAGTTTTCTATCTCACTGTGTGAGATTCACAAATTTTTCATTGACGCTGCGGACCCCCTGTTTTTCTTCATATGCCAAATACATTACAAATTGCATTTTTCTTAATCCCAGCGGGTGGTTTTTTTTACAATACAAAAATGGGTCAACGTTATATTAAAAAACATATATTAAAAACAATAAAAATAAATTTACGCCCATACTTTTATTTACTTCGCCGTATAAATATTAAACGCATTACCAAAAAACATAGCAATGTTTTTAATATAAGGTATGGGATGCATTTAATTTTCAACGGGCCCGTGTACTTTCCATGATCGGACGATGGACAAACCTGCCTTTAATCCCACGGCGGAGGTTGTGTATCGGAAGACCTTTCAGACAGAACTTTAAACCATCGTGCAGCTTCCTTAAATCGACGGCGGTGAAAACTGGAGGTAGATCGACGGGTGAGGACGATATCGGAAGGGGTTAGCTGGGTGAAAGATACCTTCCGAAAAGTGCCTCTTGCTGATGTCAGGCCAGCATCATGGGTGTCAGGTTGTCAGTATCGGACCACCATCGTACGGAAACAACCTTATGCAAAAGGTGGTGCGATATGATACCGGACGGGTTTTGGTTTACCGTGTGGTTTTCAGCCCCGTTGACTGCTGACCCGTGCGCGGGCAGTGAAATTATAAATTTAACACTAAGGGACCGTTCCGGAACTGTAAATTAAGACCTTCGGATATTAACTGGGTGACACTGTTGCCACCTGGATTCGGCCCAGAATGTGCGACTTCCACCTCCTCGATAAGAAGATTGGGATGATCAGATGGAATTTTATGAGTTTTCGCGCTTATACCATCCCCTAAGGGACCGTTCTGGAACTATAAATTAAGACCTTCGGATATTGACTGGGTGACACTGTTGCCACCCGGATTCGGCCTAGAATGTGCGACTTCCACCTCCTCGATAAGAAGATTGGGATGATCAGATGGATTTTTAGGAGTTTTCGAGCTTATACTATCCCCTAATGGACCTTTCTGGAACTGTAAATTAAGACCTTCGGATATTGACTGGGTGACACTGTTGCCACCCGGATTCGGCCCAGAAGGTGTGACGTCCACCTCCTCGATAAGAATATTGAAATGATCAGATGGATTTTTACGGCTTATTCTATCCCCCTTCAGGACTCTGCCTGCGTGAACTGGACCATCATTCAATACTAGCGCTGCTACTGAAATAAAGAAGAACGGTACCAACAATCTAGCCGCTGTCTTCATGATTGATCTTTGATAAAACAAAACTTGAAGGTTAATGATAATATCACTACAGGTGACAGTCACGCAAATCGAATGTAACAATGAGCCTAATATGTTATGTTGAATCGAATGTAACAAAACAGGAAGGTTATAAATTGCAATAGGAATGCAACCAGAGCATTGTATATATATACAAAGGGGCGAGCGCAGGTCTGGGAAAGGAGAGATCATTATTTTCAGCTTGAATAGCGGACCAAATCAACAACCACGGCTAAGTCAAATCCTAGGAAAACCTGAAATCTTTTTTGTAAGGGCTGACTATCCGCACCCAGCGACTTGGGCAACCTTTTGCATTCTTTGATTGCAGAGTTTGACGAGGAGTCGTCAAATGCCCGGGAGTGTCAAAGATTTGGAAGTCAAAGGCTGACTTGTAGGCGCGTACGCAGATGCCGTGTATATTTGGATAACTTTATGATGGGGAAATTTGACTCTTCTTACAAAATTTCCATAAATTATTGGAAAATCTACAGTCCGCTTTTCACTCTCGGCTGGATTGTTAACATTTCACTGCTTTCAAAATGACAGAGTTAGTCATGGGCGACCCGCCCGTGGTTATGTACTGGGCTTAGTCTAATTAATTTATGTAATCTTTTTTGCAGTTGTCTATAATGCGATTTTTTGAAAGTTTTTCCAGGGGTTTTTCAGGGTGCTGAATCCAAATATGTAGTTAAAAAATCATTTTAACTGCAACAAATCAAGATTTAACCTCAATTTCCAAAAAGTCGCATTATAGACAACTCCATACTTTTTGAGATCATGAGTTAGGTAAAGACTGCCCATAGAGGAAGTGTCGGAGTTGACAGTCGAAAGGGGAAAATTTTAAAGGGTGTTCGAGAAGACTTGGCCTTAAGAACGAGAAGATTTCACTTAAAAGAGTTGTTCGTTAGTAGGAAAGTTCAATTGGGGATACCACATATTATATATCCTCATATATTCTTAAGCAACATGTTTCTCGTATATTGTTAATCAACATGTTTCTCTAAACGGAAGGTTGGTTCTCTTTGTTTCAAAGATTGATATGTTTCAAAAACACTTAGATTATGAATTCTCTTGTTTCAAAGATTGATATATTTTGAAAACAATTAGATTATAATAATGATCACTTGATATGTGTATGGATAGGTCTTTATCTTAAATGCATTTTTGAGTAGTTTTTGTTATGGAAAGAAGAAGAATAAAAGAAAAGTCTCTAAATTGAAGGTTGATTCTCTTTGCTTTAAAGATTGATATGTTTTGAAAAGATTTCGATTATGAATTCTCTTTGTTTCAAAGATTGATATGTTTTGAAAAGATTTAGATTTTAACAACGATCACTTGATATGTGTATAAATAGGTCTTCATGTTAAATGTATTTTTAAGTAGTTTTGGTTATAGTAAGAAGAAGAATAAAAGGAAAGTGTTACCGCACTAGAACTAACAACAACAATTATCACTTAAATATGTGTAAGAGAAATAAGACTCTCCACAATAGAAAGCTTTTGAGAAAAAGAAATAATTGAAGAAAACTTTGCAAGCCTTGCAAGGTATCTCAAAGTCAAAAAATGAATTAGCCTTTCATTCCTTAAGGCTATAGAAAAGAAAAGAGGCTACATAAAATGAAATAACTTTAGTCCATGAGAATCAATGCAAAGTTTCATGAGGACATGAAACATCTTCAGTTGGGGGAAATGTTGGCCCTCCAAAATGTCGTATTTTTCACTCTCTTTTTTTCACTTCCCTTTGGTTTTTACCATATTATACAACTCCAAAACCTTACATTGACAACATTTTCATGATTATATATGGGTTAGACTTATTATCTTCCAAAGCGTGTATTTTAGTATTTTGAGTGAATTTATGGTTAAATATTAGAAAAATAATATGTATTCACTTATATCTAAAAGTTGGATGAGTTTTGTGTTGTTTGCATGCATATTAGATGCATATTAGAAGATTCCATATTAGATGCATATTTGAAACTCTTGAAGATTTTAGGAATACTTGAAAGATCATTATTCAAGCACATTTCATGAAGAAGAACGATTGAAGTTTTCATAAGATTTCTTATTAAATACTTTTTATATTTGAGAGGGTTTGTAGAAATTTCCCTTGCTAGATTTTTGCACGTGGTTGTAACCACATGAGATATTTATTGGATATATGAGAGATTTGTATATCTACATTTATTAATTAGTTATCTTATTTTTTGTATAAATAACGGTGCTTTCTCCATTGAGAGGAGGGGAAGGGAGAAGAAATTTAGAATTTGTAATTGGACTAATTGAAGAGATATCTCTGTACCTATGTTGCTCCAAGCTAATTTCATTTAATATATGATGTTATTCTAATTTTCATCTTCTAGTGTGCTTGTTGAAGCATTAGAGTGGCCCTCTTTTCCAAGCATATTCACTCTTTCTTTCATTATTCATAGACTAGATTTCAATGTCATGCATAGACTAGATTTTAATCATTTTCACACATTAGATTTACATGTTTTCCTGGAATAAGTTTACATGTTTTCTGGGAATAAGTTTATATCTTTTCATAAAACTAGATTTCATATGTTTTTTACATTAAATTTATAAGCTTTCATAGATTAACTTTACTCGCTTTTCATAGACTAAGTTTTCATGATTTCATAGATTAAGTTTCCATGATTTCATAGATAATATTTACATGCTTTGATAGACAAACTTTCCATGCTTTCATAGATAAGATTTACCTTCTTTCATATATTAATTTTCCAACACTCAAATTAAATTTGCATCAATTTCCTAGTTCATATTTTAATTAGTTTCCTAAATTAAAATTTCATTTCATGTCAATTTACATGTGGTAGAATTAGAAAATAAATCCTTGCATATATTTTGTTGTGCACTTCATAAGTTCACAAACCTAGATTAAAAACTTAACGTAATGGAATTTAAAGCACAATTAAATTGACTGACTGCCAAGTTTCTTTAAAGCTCAGGAAGGATATGATGGAAGAGCTTATGTATGCCCTCATATTTCATTGAATATGTATCAGAGGCCTAGGCAGAGGCTTTATATAATCCAGGATTTGTCACTAGGCACAGGGTTAGAATTCCTTGAAGCACAAATAATAGGATATGAAGAGGAAATTGTGTGATCTTATTAAACCCTTTGATCAAGCATAATGAACAAACACTTGAGCCAGAGAGATTTGGACCATTGGAGGATAAGTGTTCCTGATAATTGGATGACCCCTTGTGCAATATCAATGAATGATCTAGAGGGAGCACTAAGAGGAACACTCGGGGTCGATTATCTAGGATGAGGTGGAAGTTGGGCCACTATCAATGCTTGGTAGAACCTGTAGTATCATTGTAGACATTTTTAGGCCGGGGAACTATGCCAAAGCATCTAAAGTAACATTTTGATTTTAAATGGATGATCAATGCATTAAACCTTTAAGCAGGCATAATTTCTAAGTATTTTTGAGAAAATTTAAGGGTTTATTTTCATTCCTAACATAATTAATCTTTAAATTGATTTGAAAAGCACAAGTAAAGAAAGTATATAACTGGACAAACATTCATATTGAACATTTAATTCATCATATACAACATGCGTGTGTAGAAGTTTTCTACATCCAAATAGAACACATTCAAGAGATGGAAGAAAGCAATAATTAAATATTTAGGGGAATTAACTAAGACAAACAGTTCAATTAATTAATCTTTT
>APFE030172429.1:0-19419 GCA_000404065.3 Pinus taeda
TTCTAATATTGATGGATGCAATTTCATATTTATTGAAGAGTAATCTCTTTATCTTTTTGTTGAATTGCCCATGGGCCATAGATAAGGATACAATCCACATGCAAGATTGAGAATGTAATTTCATCTTATTGGGCATGGTGTAATTTAATCTTGAGAATGTAATTTAAGAAAAAAAAAACATTTATTGACTTGAAATCAAATTTACAACTTTCTTTTGAGAGTGTATTTTGATTCCTCAAGTCAAATACCAAAAATGTTATTTTTTTCATAGTTTTCTATTCAATTCCACCCCTTATGCCAGTTATAAAAAACTATATTTCTTTAATGGTTTTATGTACACATTTTTATCTCTGCCTCTGAAATCAGGGCACTCAGTTCCGACTTGGATATTTTGTCGTCGCCATTGGTGTCGAACTTCCAGAACACGTCCTCAAGCTCATAGCACTTGCTCATGGTGGCACATTGCACAGTTGAAGCCATTCTCGCAGCTGAACTAGGTGATGGTGAAGGGACGAAAATGGGATAATACTACGACTTGAGAAGGAGACGGAGATGGTGCTAGAGGTTGTGTGGAGGAGTGGAAGCCAAGGGCATCATTATATAGGGCTATTTTCTGAATCTCTGCCACATGTCCTTTAGTTTTGGATGACAATGCACCAATTTCTGGGATGCTTTATGCAATTATTGATGTGCCAAGATGCTGGGTGGCAAACAATGATTCAAAACAAGAATCCCTATAGTGATTCAAAACAAGAAGGATGCAACCGAGATCATAGTATGTGTCAACTATACGAGCCTGAACAATGCATGTGTGCATGACCCGTTCCCCACACCCTTCAGCGACAAAGTCGGAGACAATGTTGCGGGGAATGAGGCTTACTCATTCATAGATGGCTTCTCGGGCTACCACTAGGTCTGAATAGCCAAAGAAGATAAAAGGAAAAAACATTCACGACAGAGTCGGGGTTGTATGCATACAATGTAATTCCCTTCATATTAAAGAATGTGCCAGCAACCTTTTCAAGGATTGTAATAGAAACTTTCCGAGACTATATTCATATGTTCCTAGAAGTCTACATGGATGACTAGATAGTGTATAACCTGCTAAAAAATCATACTAGTCTATTGAGAGTAATGTTTGAAAGATGTAGACAATTGCAGATCTCTTTAAATTTGAAGAAGTTCATTTTTGCAGTTCCCTTTGGAACCCTACTAGGCCATATAATCTGCAAAGATGGAGTCTGCATTGACCCTACCAAAATAGCAAACATCATCCACATCGAACCACCCTGCAACATAAAGAAAATAAGAGAAACTCTAGGCCATACGAGGTACTACAGGAGGTTCATCAAAAACTATGCAACCATAACAACCCCAATGGAGAGACTACTAAAGAAGACAAAGGAATTCATTTGGACAATCGATTGTCAAGCAGCACTGGACAAACTAAAAGAATGGTTAGTAAGTGCGCCCATATTGGCGTACCTTGACTGGAAAGAAATGTTCCATTTACATATTGATGCGTTTGGAATAGCACTAGGAGCAGTCCTAGTGCAACTAGGAGAGAAGATGGATCATCCAGTATACTATGCAAGCATAAAGCTCTTCATGGTGGAAAAGAATTAAACAACAACAGAACGAGAAGCTCTAGTAATGGTCTAATCTCTCCAAAAGTTTAGGCACTACCTGCTAGGGGTGCCATTCAAATTTTTTACAAACCATTTTGCACTAAAATACCTAGTAAACAAGCCCATACTAGAGGGAAGGATATGCAGATGGCTATTATTATTTCAAGTAGTTGTTAAGCCGGGTAGATTGTATGTTGGTTAAGATCACCTTTCTCATGTCGAGACAGGGAAGAGCGATGGAGCAATAGACGACCAGTTACTCGATGACGATTTGTTCAGGATAGAAGCCATACACGACCACCTGCAGGAAATTGCTACTCTGCTCACAACAGGCAGTTGTCCACATGGCTACACCGTAATGCAGAAAAGGCACCTAGTGGTTTGAGCAGTGAATTACCAAGTCATAGCAGGACACCTTTACAAAATGGGTTTAGTCCAGATACTCATACATTCAGTCCTACAGCATGAAAGAGAAGATATATTATGGAAGTGCCACGCAGGGGTTGCGGGAGGACGTTTACGGGGCAAGGAAACTGTAAGGAAGATACTACAAGTGGGACTGTGGTGGCCTACAGTACATAAGGATTCGAAGACATTCACCAATGAATGCGATGTCTATCAAAGAGTTGGAAGGCCTTCCCGATGCGATGAGCTACCACCACACCTGGTCCATACAGTGCAAATATTTGATAAATGGGCGGTAGACTTCATTGGTCCAATATCCCCATTGGCATGTCACTCCAAAGCCCGATACATAATTACCGCCACCGAGTATCTTTCAAGATGGGAAGAAGCCATGCTAGTCAATGATTGCACAGTAGAAACCGCAGCATGCTTCGTTTTTGAAAACATCATCTCAAGGTTTGGATGCCCAAGGAGTCTCACAAGCGACCAAGGTATACACTTCCTGAACTCGAAAATCCAGGTCTTATTAAAAACTTCTATGGTACAACATCACAAGAGCAGCCCGTACCATCCACAAGAACAGTGTAGTAGAAGCATTCAACAAGATATTGGAAAAAGTGATAACCAAAATCGTATCAGCCAATAGAGATGACTAGGATGAAAGAATTCCAACGACACTCTAGGCATATAGAACAACAGTTAAAAGACTCCCCAAAAAAACTCCCTTTCAGTTGGTATACAGAAGAGAGGCGGTGGTGCCAACATAGTTTGTACTACCCAGAATGTTCATTTCAGAGGCAACAGGAATGATCGATAGCAGTGCCTTGCAGGATAGACTGAGCTAGCTATTAGAGCTCGACAAAATGCGGTTCCTGGTGGAGTTCCATCAATATGTCGAGAAATGAAGATAGATTGCTTGGCATGATAGGCACATCAAGAGGAAATCGTTCGGGGTCAGCGACCAAGTGATCCTCTATGACAGAAAGTTCCTCAAGTTCCCAGGAAAACTACAGATGCACTGGTTAGTCCCGTTCATAATTTCACACATAAAGGAATCGGGTGCGGCCAAACTCGTACAACTCGAGGGAGTCCTATTGGCAGGATGGGTGAATGGCACACACCTAAAACATTTCTACAAGTTATAAAAAAAATAAAAATAAAATAAAAACAAATAAATAAATAAATAAATTAGTTTCCATAATAATGTTGTGGTCAGTAGAGAGATACCACAACCCATTTGTGGTTGGGGGGTAGTTTTCAAACTTTTTCCAAAATTGATGGCTGCACACACACTCCTCCCATCCGTCGTACCAGTAGTTATTCCCTAATTAGGTAATAAATAAGGCAACTGTCAAGGTAGGGTCACAAAATATTTCATGTTAAGCATAGAATTAGTTAATAAATAATCCCATCACAGTAGAATAAAGACACCATGCAACCCACTTTGTACTTTTCAAGCCCACGTCATAGTTGGCATATACTAGTGAGTCGATGGTGGAAAAAGGATAGCTAGAATACATGGAAAGGCTACTGGAGTAATTACTTGATTAAAGCCTCATTAGTCAAGGGATGTTGTGTTAGAACGGGCTACATAACTCTCAGAAGAATGTAGGGAATGGTATAATTTCAAACACCAGAAGGATTCTAGAAGCACTCAGAAGAACAAGAGTAGGACAGGAGAAACAGAAGACCACCAGTGAAAATTATTTACTGAAGAAGGGGAACAATAGCCAAGAGAATCACATCAGTTCCACAAATCGCTCTAGATGCAAGAATTGAAGTTATGGACGACCTGTATGGGAAATACGACTGGTCGAACCTCATCGACAACAACTTCAAAAACAGGTTCCAATTCCCAGCAATGAAGAGGGAGGTATATGCAGAATAATTTCAATGAGAGGATGGAACGAGGGCCTCCAGAATTAGGGGGGACTTCAAAGGGCTACAGAAGTCCATGCTGTTCATCTTGAGAAATATGCCTATGTTCGGCACCGAGCTGGTCGCCATGCAGTTTACTAAGCTATTAGTGAGCAAGATGCATGGAGGTTCCGAATGGCTGGATAGAGAATACCCAATACATGTCGAAGATATCTACCAATTGACCGGGTTGGAAAACATGGTGAATGTAATCATCACAACATTCCAGGCTGGGGCCAAGCGAGGCAAGAAACCCGCATAAGACAACATCTACACCCGCTATGGGACGAAGCATGGGGGAAACGGCGCAAAGCTAAATAGAATCAACAAGGATAACATTCGGTGTGCCTCCTACCTAATTGCAGGAAAGACGATGAGGCACTTCACGAGAAACAAGTGCACCGTAGACACAGTCTCAATAGCATAACACTATTGCTAGGGTGAGATACTCAACTAGGCAGCCTTTATACTCAATGAACTCTCTGAGGCATGCGAAGATATCTACCTTTGGAGCACTAGATTTGTGTTCGGATATTTTGTAATGACACTTGAAATGTGGAAGTGGAGACCATGTCCAGAGAGGCAGATGGCAACTATTACTGAACATCAGCCAATTGTACTCAAATATGAACCATGGAGGGCAGCGAGGGATCCCAACATCAAGGAAATCAATGAAACGACCTTCAAGAGCTGGTACGCACAGATGGTGGACGCCATTTAGTCCATGGAGAGAATATCGAGGACTCTCCAAGATGAGTTCTCGGGTGACCTATAGTTCAGGGCTTCGCACACACATACTTATCTCAGAGCATGGTGTGTCAACCCCACCACATTTACATTAAGGCCACAAAGATTTAGTCTGATAGAGGAGACTTTGCACAGAGAAGTAGAGTCATGGGCAGGAGTGGCCTACGAAATAATAGAAAGGAAGCCCAAGTACCTGTTCAGATCTATGGTGCTAGAGAACCAAGAAGGAGAGGGGACAAAAAGTAGTAGCAGAAGGGCAGCAATCGAAGTACTCCAACCAATGCTACTCCAAATGGAGGAGAAAATGTTTGAGGTAAGGAGGACAATCACAAGCTTTGAGCCAGGTGAGGGTGAATATCCTGAACAAGGTTCAACTATGTTTTTCCCCATTATAACACCACCCCTCTCAATGGCACCTCCCCCGGGTGTAGCCTAGGCTCCCTCCACAGCACAAGTGCCCAAGCCACAAAAGAAGTGAGTTATCCACACCCCCCAAGCCAAAAAGTCAACTACCAAAAAGCCGAAAGTTAGCACCCCAGCCCTAGTTGTCGATCTCACTATTAAGGTCAAGCAACAAATTCCCGTAACTGCCATAGTCGAGGAAATCCCCAACACAGCAACCACTAGAATAAATCAGTTGTGGGAGTCATACCCACAAATAGCGTCCACCTCTGCGATGGTGTCTAGGCTCTTACCCTTTGGCCACATGAGAATATCTACGGAAGCAGAAGTTCAATCAACTGTCTAGAAGGAAGGTGCCACCTCGACCTTAGGAATGCCACCTACTGAGAGTACAACACCGATGCTAGGACTAGACCCACTAACTAGAAGACACCTGGATACCAGTTGGCAAGGAAAAAGGACTGGCCCGTACCTACCCACTCTCCCTATAAAGATCATAGTCCCCCCAAACCCTAGTATCACCATAGTCACACCACAGTTCACCCTGCCATCACAACAACCATCCCAGCAAGAGCATTCACCTGCCTCACATTACGATAAATCCATTGTAAGTGGCCTACCCTTACAACAACAATTTCCAAAACCAGACACAATGAGGGCTGATACACATTATCACTAGTCATCAGCCCAGTTATTTTCATCCATTCATCAAACCACTGACAAGGTTAAGGGCCTACATGAGAAATTGGCGAAGGAGCTTGAGTAGTAGATGGTGCAATTGCTCACAGTAACGAAAGAATGGGATCATTTGCAAGAGGAAAATATAGAGTTGCAAGCACAAGTGGATTAGCTTACTCAGAGATTCCAAGCCATGTGGCCAATAGTCATCGAAGCCAACATGGAAGCACTGGTAGACATGTCTGCCTACTCCTTGATAGGCTACTGCGATCACATACAGACGACGTGCATACACCTAGCAACCACAAATGAAGAAATGAAGAAGGAGCTAGAGATCGTAAGGTCCGCGCTGCCAAACCCTATGGAAATATATGCACGCTCAGTTGAAAGCAAGATGCGAGAGCTCAAGACAAAGAAACAAGCACTAGCCGATGCCCTCACCGATGGATATGCCTTAATGGGCAAGGTCCACAACTGGTCAGGCATTCTAGCTCTAAAGAATCACCAAGTCTACCTGTTGCGAGAATAGATATAGTTTCTATTTTCCAACACAAGGGCATGCACAGATCCTATTCAACTCTAGCAAATAAAGAAATAAATCGATGTCCTCCAAGCCCAGGTTGATGCAATTGAGGAGGAGTCAGCCGGGATGAAGAGAGTAATACGAGACTTGCGGTCCCTGGTATGAATGTAGGTCCTGCTATTGTTGGAGCAAATAATGCGCAGAGGAAATGTAAAAGCATACACAACACAAAAATCATACAGAGATAACACAAGGATTTAACATGGTTCACCCAACCAATCTGGGCTACATCCACCAAAAACAGAGGCATCAGCAATCTTATTATTCAACAGGAGATTACAATAATTTATTTCCTCACACACTCTCTACCACCCCAATATCTTGTACGGGCATATATTTTTATAGCTAGAGAATAAAACTGACTCATAAATTCTCTCACAACAAATATAGGATGCATTAACTCCTCTTCAACAAAATGGAGCTAATATAGCAACAACTCCTATTGTTGTCACCTACATGAGATTTTTGCCCAATTTAATAAAACCAAAAATCTCAACAATCTCCACCTTGACAACAATTAGCCTGATACCCTATTTCTTTATTGTTTTTATCTTTTCTACAAGCCAAGAGAAGCTAAACACCAATGTAGCTTCTCTAACAAAACTGGTTTCATGAACATGTCTGCACAGTTCTCCTTTGTATGCACCTTTTCAAGAGAGACTCCTCTTTCAGTGACAACCTGTCTTACAAAATGGTACTTGATAGGTATATGCTTTGATTTACTATGATAGGCCGGATTCTTAGCCAAATGAATTGCACTTTGACTATCAAAAAATAACTTGATGTTGTCCTGTAACCTACCAAACTCACCAAACAAACCTTTCAACCAAATCGCTTCTTTGCAAGCATGAGAAGCAACTATGTATTCTGCTTCAGTAGTGGATAAAGCAACAATGTTCTGTAGCTTTGACATCGAGCTAATAGCTCCACCTGTAAGAGTAAAGACATATCCTGATGTTGACCTTCTCTTATCCAAATCACCTACAAAATCAGAATCAACATATCCGCAAACAAACTCACTACTCCTGTTATAAGTGATACAATAATCACTTGTGCCTCTCAAATATCGAAGCACCCATTTCACTACTGACGAGTGTTCTTTACCTGGATTTGCCATATACCTACTGAAAACCCCAACTACATGTGAAATATTTGGTCGAGTACAAACCATCGCATACATAAAACAACCTACTACATTGGCATACATAATTTGAGACATATATTCCTTTTCTTCATTTGTATTAGGACATAAACTAGAAGAAAGCTTAAAATGGGAAGCTAAAGGGACTGACACAAGCTTCACATTGTTCATACCAAACCTCAAAGAGTATTTTCTCAATATACTTCTGTTGTGATAGCCATAGCTTACATTGCCTCTTGTCTCCTAAAAATTCTCCAATGCCCAAAAATCGTTGTCTTCGCGCTCCTAGATCTTTCATATCAAATGTCTTGCCCATCTGAGCCTTTAAATCCCTGTTTGATCTTTAATATGCTTTTGCTTGCTAAAAGCATATCGTCAACATACAACACTAAGATAATGAACATGCCATTAGTTAATTGCTTAAAGTAAACACAATGATCATATTCACTTCTTATATAATTTTGACTCATCATGAAAGAATCAAATTTCTTGTACCATTGTTGAGATGACTGCTTCAGACCATATAATGATTTCTTGAGCCTGCAGACAAATTTCTTGTTGCGATGTTGAACAAACCCTTTTGGTTTTTCCATGTAAATTTCCTCATCTAAATCTCCATGTAAAAATGCAGTTTTAACCTCTAGTTGCTGTAATTCTAAATCAAGTAAAGCGACTAATGCTAATACAACTTGAATTGAAACTATTTTTAAAACTGGTGAAAATATCTCAGGAAAGTCAATGCCTGCTTTCTGAGAAAAACCTTTTGTGACCAACCTCGCTTTGTACCTGTCGTCTGTATCATTAACACACTTTTCAATTTGAAAACCCATTTACATCCCATAGTTTTCCTGTCTTTTAGAAGTTCTACCAGATCCCATGTGCCATTCTTGTCTAAGGCCATCATTTCGTCCTTCATAGCTGCTTTCCACTTTTCACTTTTAGAGCCTTCTACAGCTTCCTGATATCACAAAGGTTCATCATTGTTAGCGGTAAAAGCTACTGAAGTAACATAATCATCATACCTTTTAGGAGGATGTTTCATTCTTGTAGACCTCCTTAAAGATGTTTCTGGTACTTCCACAATTGGTTGATTATTATATGTAGGAACTTCTTCATTATCAGCATCTGAGACATGTTCATGATCTACATCTGAACCTTGTTCAGGATCTATATCTGAAACTTGTTCATGACTTGCATCTAAACTATGTTCATCTTGACTATCATCAGAACTGGTTTCAAAATGAATGTGTTGAAAGTCAGATACATTTTCCTGTGTCAATTTATTATCTACATCTAAATGTGCAAGAGAGGATTCATTAAACTTTGCATCTCTGTTGATGATGATCTTGTGAGTAGTAGGATCCCACAATTTGTATCCCTTTGTCCCATCATCATATCCAACAAAGATATATCTTTTCGATTTGGGGTCTAATTTTGAACGCTGATGTTTTGGAACTAGAGCATATGCATCACAATAAAAAACTCTTAGTTTAGAATAATCACAAGGATAACCTTTCCATACCTCTTGAGGAATTTTGCATCATATCGCCATTGATGGTGATTGATTTATCATATAACAAGCTGTAGCCACCGCTTCTGTCCACAATTCCTTCTGCAAATTGGTGTTACTCGGCATACTCCTTGCTCTCTTTAAAAGAGTCCTATTCATGCGTTCAGCAACTCCATTTTGCTTAGGAGTATATACAGTGGTCTTATGTCTTTCGATCCCAGCGTCCTTGCAATAATTGTCAAATTCCATTGAAGTAAACTCACCACCATTATCAGTTCTTAAACATTTTATGGTTCTTCCAGTGATGTTTTCTACTAATGCTCTAAACTGTTTGAAAACTGTAAAATACATTAGACTTCCCCTTTTTAACATGTAGACCCATACTTTTATAGAGAAATCATCAATAAAAGATACAAAAGATGATCGAGCCTCCATATAAGGTGTAGGGGATGGACCCCAAATATCAGAATGGATATAATCAAGGATTCCCTTACTAGTATGTTTGCCAGTTTTAAACTTCTACTTGCTTTGTTTCCCAAACAGACAATGTTTGCAGAAATCTAACTTATCAGAACTTAGATTAGGAAAGTAACTTATGATCAGACAAAAGCTTTAAACCTCTTTCACTCATATGGCCCAACCTTTGATGCCATAAACAAATAGAACTACCGTCATTTTCAGACACCGTAAACACATGATCTGACTCTGTTCTTCCTTCTAACTGAAAAAGATTTCCAACCTTCTTTTCTTTCATTACTAGTAAAATTCCTTTACAAATTTTCATTACTCCACCTTAAATAACAGTTTTATATCCATTAGTGTCAAGTGCTCCTAGTGAAATGGGATTTTTCCTTAACTCAGGTACATGTCTTACATTAGTTAAAATTTTAGTTGTCCCATCAAACATTTGCAGCTGAATGCTTCCAATTCCCACAATATTACATGTGACATCATTTCCCATGTAAAAGACTCCATCATTAATTGATTTATATTTCTTAAACCATTCTCTATGAATGCACATGTGATTTGATGCACCAGAATCTAACAATCAATGTTGATCATGATTAGACAAATTAACTGATAACACTTCATCACTCATAGCTGAACCGGATGTCGAACCTGTATCTGTCGTGTTAGCTTGTTTCTTCTCTATCGAAGAGTCTTCTTTAGAAGTTTGCTGTCTCTTCTAACAGTCCTTCTTAAAATGTCCCGATTTGCCACAAAACCAACACTTTACCTTACTCTTCTTCCCTTTCGATTTTGAACACGAGTCGCTGTGCCTACTGAAGCGTCTTTCTTTAGAACGACCTCTGACCATCATTGCTTCTGATGTAGAGGTTTCTAAATTTGACCTCTTCCTTGTTTCTTCAGATAATAAAGAGGCAACTACATCATCAAACTCAAGGGTTTCTGATGAACTAAGACTTATAGAAGTAACAAAATGATCCCATGACTTAGGCAACAAGCATAATAAAGTTATAGCTTTATCTTCTATTTCAAATTTTACTTCTTTACTTTCTAATTGCACTAGGAGAGTATCAAAGGTATTCAAATGATCAGTAATAGATGTACCTTCCTTCATTCGCAAACTGTACAACTGTCACTTCAGAAGAATCCTATTGGTTAAGGATTTTGTCATGTACAACTTCTCAAGCTTTATCCACAAACTAACAGCAGTTTTCTCTGACACAATGTTAAACAAGACATCATCCGCCAAACACAGTGGAATAACACTCAATGCTCTTTCATCCAATTCTCTCCAGTCATCATTTGTTATGTTGTAAGGCTGTTTGGATTTTCCCATCAATGCCTTTGCCACGCCTTGTTATATAAGTAGATCATACATTTTCACTTTCCATATCTCGAAGTTATTTTTGCCATTGAACTTCTCGATCTCAAAACGAGCACTTTTAGTTTTTGCCATATTGTATCAAACAAACAATCTCCAATTCCAATTTTACAATCAATAAAGTTAATATATATATAAAAAAACACCTTTTCCTTATACTATATTTCCTTTACCTTATCATACAATCCCTCTGCTGTACAAACTGTAGATTACAAATAAAAAAAATAACAAAATTGCAGTTTTACCAAAGCAATCCTCACTTGGCACGCCGAAAGGGACTTGGCGCTACCTTCACAACAGAAGATCCGTGCCATAAGCAAAATCGGTTAGAGTAACAGAATTGGCACGCTTAAACCCATCGGATCTGTGCCAATTGGGATATTGGCGCTCTAGCGCAAGTATTACGCTCGGGACCGCGCCTGTTCCGAAATAAAATGCGCCAACCTGTCACTGTCTAAAATTGGCGCGACTGTCTCTCCCGAAACCACGCCAATCGCCAAAACTCCACTTTTCGCAGTTCTTTCACACGCACCAGCTCCTCAACATGCTCTGATACTAATTGTTGGAGCAAACAGTGCGCAGCGGAAATGTAAAAGCATACACAACACAAAAATCATACAAAGATAACCCAAGGATTTAACGTGGTTCACCCAACCAATCTGGGCTACATCCACCAAAATAGAGGCATCGACAATCTTATTATTCAACAGGAGATTACAATAATTTATTTCCTCACACACTCTTTACCATCCCAATATCCTGTACGGGCACATATTTTTATAGCTAGAGAATAAAACTGACTCATAAATTCTCTCACAACAAATATAGGATGCATTAACTCCTCTTCAACAAAATGGAGCTAATATAGAAACAAATCCTATTGTTGTCACTTGCATAAGATTTTTGCCCAATTTAATAAAACCGAAAATCTCAACAGCTATTAAAAGAGGCATGCGATTCAAGCAACCAGCAACAGGACGACCTGCAAGTCCAGCTATAGTTTACTCTTTTCTTTCTTCCAACAAGGAAGACCATATTGAATCATTGTTATTATGCAATACTTATGCAACTAGATTTTGTATTGTTTAAAGTAGGAATGGATGTACACAACTTCACAATCATCTAAATAGTTAATGCTTCACGATTTTGAATGACTTTATTTTTAGATGGGTCTTATAGCATTAGGTTATAGAATGAAAGTCTCACAAGAAAGAATTTGTTAAAATGCTCAAATGACTTGAGTACAATTTGTTGTTCTTTTTTTTAACATAGTTTGAATATCTCATAGTATGATAGTTTGAAGTATTATCGGTATTCCATTTCATTAGCGAAATTAAACCCCAAATGGAATTTAAGATTGTATTTATTTTATGTTAGTTTGAAAAGAAATTTTATTTTTAATTGTCATGAATGATCATTTTAAAATCTTGTGGTAAGTTATGTCTTTGTAAACTCAATAAAATTGACACTTCCTTCCTTGCACATAAATGGTTAATGTGAACCCATTTTTTTTTAATGCAATAACTACTTAGATAGAAATGTCTATTTTGGAATAGGGATTATAGGATTTTATTTTAATTATCAATATTTATTAGGAGGATGGTAGAGATTTAAACTCCATTGACTATTATGAAATATTCATATTAATATACAAAAGTAAAAGGTTGGAATTGATCTCCAATGCAATTATGCAACTATTTCCCTATTAATTAAATTGATTAATTAAAAGAATGGCATATGAAGGTGTGCCATATGAAGTGAATTATGTTTTTTTGGGCACGTGGTATTGATAATCCGTGGTATTTTCCCAATATTTTTAACCCTTTTCTATATATTGATCATGCAGTTTCATATTTATTGAAGAATAATTTCTTTTTTCTTTTGTTGAATTGCCGAGAGATAAGGATACAACCCACATGCAAGATTGAGAATGTAATTTCATCGTATTGGGCTTGGTGAAAGTTAATCTTGTTTCCCAAACTTGAAAAAAAATCTTTGTTGACTTGAAATCAAATTTACAACTTTATTTTCATAGTGCATTTCCAGTCCTCATGTCAAATAGCAGAATTGTTATTTTTTTCATAGTTTTATATGCAATTCCACCCCTTATTCCAATGATAAAAAATTCTATTTATTTAATGGTTTTATTTATGCATTTTCATCCTTATTTACTTGCATGCAATTTCAAACAAGTCTCTTTTTGAGTTTTAAAATTATATTATGACGCATGTTTTTATTCCACAAATTATAGGGTATCTCTTAGCTTTGAAATTTGCATTTACAAGTCCCTTCTTGAGGTTTAAGATTGCTTTAATACAAATGTTTTTGCGTGTATTTTTGGCCTTATTAGATTATTTAAAAATGTAAAATCTTGCATAGGCCTACATAGAAAATGTAACTTTCAACCTTGGATACATGTTTGAAGAGTGATTTCCATTTATATAGTTTATTACTCAAGAAATCAAAGGTAAAGAATGGTCAAATATTCTTACATAGAGAATACGAATAGGAAAAAACCCATTTTCAAAATTCATTAAAACAAGTCTCTCATCCAAAATTCAAGCATGTCCAAAAAGAGAAAAATAAAACTATAATACCTAATTTCCTTAATTAGCTAAGATATTATACCTAATTTCATCCTTTCTTCTCTTTTTCTATGTAATCTTGGTTACTTTTCTATATTATAGAATAAGATATAATCAACTAGAAACAAATCCCTTTTTTCTCATTCTAGCCCAGTTATAACACAACTCGGTAGCAAAATAGGGTTTATGCTTGACTCCAACTCTCAAATATAGCTACCACTTGGACCCTTATAGAGTATTATTTCTATTCTCAATATGGCTAGCCCTTTTTCCATGAGTAAAGAGGTTGATGTGGTGTCCTCCCAAAATAGGTGGAAAGTCACTTTTTGAGTGGCATAATATCTATAGATGGAATCAATTTCAAGTATTTCTTACATTGTTGGAAAGGCCTTGGATTTTATACTAGCTTCAAGGAGTTTGGAATAATTAATATTTTCTAGATCCCATAAAACTTTGTCTAATATCTCAATGCAAAAGGTAATGCAAAAGGTTTTAGACTCGACTTCTCCAAATTGGGACCCATCCTTAAAAATGGCCTTGTGAGCTAGTTCTTAAATATTTTTCACTATAAAAGTAATAAGATGGACTGAAAATAATATAAATATATAATTTGGGTCATTACTCTCCCTCACACTCTCCTCCCATGGTGAAGAATGAAACCCTACCAAAAAACTAAGAAACATGTGCCCCTCCCATGGTTGTCTAAAAATTATTTGTATGATTGATACTAATGAAAATTATATTTTATACATAAAAACAAGTGGATTGCATTAGTTAATGCTTTAGGATTTCAAATGACTATATTTCTAGATGGATTTTCTAGCACTAGGTTATAGACTGAGACTCTCATAAGAAAAAAATTTCTTAAAATGTGCAAGTGACTTGAGTACATTTTTTTATTATTTGTTTTTTAACATAGATAGAAGATCTCATAATATTATAGTTTGAAGTATTACTTGTCTTCCATTTCAGTAGTGAAATTAAACTCCATATACCATTTAAGCTTGTATTTATTTTGAAAAGCAAACTTTATTTTGAATTAGCATGAACTCAATAACGCTGCCACTTCCTTCCTTACACATAAATGGTTAACCTATTTTGTTTTTATGCGATAATTAAGTGGAAAAAATGATAAAAACAACAAGTTAAGTGATCAAAAGTGAAAAAGGCTAAAAACGTAAAAGAACGCTAAAAACAACAATGTAAGTAAAAAGAGTAAGAGACTGTAGTTATTTTAAATATATGTGCATATATTTAAAACTGAAAGTACATGCATTCAGCCGTTCAGCCATCATATAATGATAGAGCTGAGTTAGGGGAATATTTATTTATTTATTAATTAGGGGGCGGCGTAGGCATCAATTAGCTGAAGCGAGGCCTAGCATGAGACGGGCGGCGTTGAGGCCGTTGCTGTTGGCGGCCACGAACTCGTCGAAGCTGATGAAGGAGTCTTTGTTGGAGTCCACGTCCTTCATCACACCATCAATCTCCTCCTCACTAGAGCTGACCTTGAGGATGGCGCTCAGTTCCGATTTCGATATTTTTCCGTCGCCGTTGGTGTCGAACTTGCGGAAAGCGTCCTCCAGCTCCAAGCGGCCGGGCAGGGCGGCAGATTGCACAGCGGAAGCGGAATTTCGAATGAGACTGGCGGCGTTGAGGTTCTTGGAGTTGGCCTCCACCAACTCGTCGAAGTTGATGAATCCGTCTTTGTTGGAGTCCACCTCCTTCATCACCCCTTCAATCTCCGCCTCCGAAATCAGGGCACTCAGTTCCGACTTGGATATTTTGCCGTCGCCGTTGGTGTCGAACTTGCGGAACACGTCCTCAAGCTTGCGGCGGCTGCTCACGGCTGAAGCCATTCTGGCAGCTGAACTAGGTGATGGTGAAGGGAAGCAAATAGGATAATACTACGACTCGAGAAGGAGATGGAGATGGCGCTAGAGGTGGTGTGGAAGAGTGGAAGCCAAGGGCATCGTTATATAGGGCTCTTTTCCGAATCTCTGCCACTTGAGGATGACACCGCACCAATTTATTGATGTGCCAAGATGCTGGTGGCGAACAGTAGAAATGTATGTTTGATGTGCCAAGATGCGAAGAGCAGAAATGTATGTTTGATGGGCCAAGATGATTGTGAGCGGCAAACAGAACAGTAGAAACGTATGTTGGATCCGAAGCGAATTGCAATAAAACCAAGAAAAGCGAGCTGCATGAGTAACCAACAAACCGAACCCTCCCGTGCGTTCTCCCGGTCCCACCTTGCGACCTTTGATACTCCATCTTGTGCGGTGAACAATTAAAAAAACAAAAATGTTTGATAAAGAGACGCAGCTTTGATCCTTTTGCTATATATATTATAAATATTTGCAATTTACTAGAATATTTATTATCAACCAATGATATCAGCATCAAAGAGATATCCAATCGAATATGATTATTTAATTTAATTTAATTTTGATAGAAATATTTTTGGAATCTAACTAATTTGAGTTTTTAGTTCATTTTAATTTAATTTATGTTTAATTAAAGTATTATTTTATAGAATATTGCTTATATTCTTATATTTTACATTATAAATGAGTGTGAAGTGTAATGTATCATTTTTGTAAAGGTATCTATAAAAAGGACAATGGAAAGAAAATTATCTTACATGTAGTATCAATTGCATGCTCACTCTTATCATCAATGCATTGACCAAAATTTTAACTATATTTAACTGAAATCTAATCCAAACTTTGTATTTTACAAGAGAAGATAAATGTAACTTATTAGAGTGGTTGGAAACATAGATGATACCTTTATTTCTCCTTTCCTCATCCCTGAAGAAATTATCAATTTATTTTTATATTTATTGACTCAATTCATTGTTGTCTATTCCATTATATAATTTATGTGAGTATGCGCTTCTATATATAACATAAATATTTGAAACCATATTACTGAGGTGACAAGTCTAATTAGAATATAGTTCATTGGAACCACAATCCCATTTATGTTGTCATGAACATATGTATTTTCTCAAGATACCCATTTCTCGAGCTACATATCACTTATGAATGGTAAGCCAATCTAATGTTGATGGAGCTAGAAAACTATTGCCAATAGTTATTTATACAACAATTTATGATATTCAATATGAAGGTCCGCTTCATTATATATTCTTCATACAAATTCATAAACAATAAGGCATTTGTTTCCGTATGAATACTTGCAAATAAATGGTAGTGAAATGGTAATTGTTGTACATAATACTTAACCATTGACACTAGTGATATTGAGAGCGTTCTCCTTGATTTTAAATTAGGATATGAAACCTTATATATTTGATATTTTCTTTACAAATATCTTTCTTAGTTTACCATGAGAAATCTAAGCTCTGATATCTACTTTCTTATAGCTAGAAACCATTCCAAACATGAACGGCATTGGTCATGTTGTTTTCTTGAGATAGTTTTTTCTCATAAAGCTATGCCAAGAACCAGTAATGTTTTTAAAAGAAAGGTTTTCTTTCATTTCAGTTCTCATGGATGATACCTTTCATGTATATAATCAACATGCTAGCTTCCAACTAATGTAGATGAATATTAAGGTTAATTATGGTTGTAGAAGAGAAGAGGAAAGGATATAAAAAGATTTATAGCATTCACTAAATACTTTGAGATCTATTACTGTAGAAAACACCTAGGAATGATATTCAAATGCTTCTAACACAAAGACAAAAATTTATCATATGAAATATGGACAATAATATAACCATTCATATATAGGTATCATAAAAGAAAACAAATTCTATCATAAGACTTTGTGTGTAACATTACTAGAAGATAGGGAAATTGATGCTCAATTTATCCACTTAGAGATATCTCATATAACTTCAAAAATTTGCACATATGAAAACATAATGTAAAACTTACAAGGAAAAATAATTAGGTCTTAGCATGAATTAGTTAAGATATGGCATAATAAAAGGGTTAAATGATTAGATGGGAGTAGGAGACATGTTCTTAGATGTGGTCAATTTTTTTGTTGTTGTAATGTTAGCAATACCTTTCCATTCATTCATTTCAATAATCAGGCAGGTTACACACATAAGAAACCTTCAGTGGCCTCAAACCACCTAATGGGAAACTAGGTTTTTTGGCCACTGAACTGAATTATAAGCCATCCAAAAGATAAACAATCTGAGTTTGTCTATCTAAGCCCTATAGGACTTATAGTCTGTAAACCATCTACTAAACATAAAACTATAAACGTAAATTCTACTCGACATATACATCAAAATATAAGCCAAAAATTATCAGATAATACATTCCATCAGCTAGTCATCTCATGATTCCACAGGAGAATGATCTTTTGCACTTGAGCCTAGCAGTTCAGATTGAGGAAAACAGGGAATGTAGTGCTCAATGCAGCCAACTTGAGCATTCTGTGCTGCAACTGGAGTTGAATTAACTGGAATTCTTTCTGAATGTCTTTGATACCTAGGCCAGGATCCCCATTTTCAGTTATATTGAAAGAGGAAGCCATTTCTTTAGAAGAAATACATTTCATAAGCCAGGATCGAGAATCAAATTGCTCCAATCCTCCACCGGCGACTCAATGTAGACTTTCAGATTTAATTCATCCTCTCAGGTCAAAATTAGATTCTTTACCTCAGCCGAGGTCCCTACATAATAGGCCTGAATGGTGTTTTTCAAAATCTCAATATATGTTATCCTTCCACGTTGGTGTCAAGGTCTAACTTGATGTCAAGCCATTTTCCTTGCCCTTTCCACCCTGGTTCTTGCAACCATGATATTTGCACTCAGAGGCACCACCTACAAGAGGAGTCTTCACCATGATTAACAGAGTTGAACCACCCTGCTTCGACTTTTCCTCACCTACCCACACTCGAGACCCAACCCATTGTGCAAAGGCTAGAGGAAGAAGGGACTTACGCAGACCTGGATTAACAACAATACAGAAAACAAATCGAAAATCAAACATAAACATAATAGGAGCATAAAAGGACAGAGGTAGCAACAGATGACACTGCACCACAACATAAATCCACCGCCCAAGCCAATACTGAGAGAAAATCAAGAGCCCTCCCACAATGTGAGGCACCTTCTGAATGACAACAACGACCCCTCTGCACTCCTGAGACCGGAGTCCATAGACTCGGCCCCGTCCAAATGCTTGAACCCTTTCCCTCCTTAGGGTTTTCCAAGGCACTTTAAACTGGGAATAATATGGCTCACATTCAACATGTAGAGTAAACATAATAAATTTGACCTAGAAACCATGAATCATGCCCACATGAAGTAGAATATTGCCGAAAATTACGAAGATCGAGATAACATAGTTGAGAAAGCTAGAGCTTGTAATCACAAAAAGCTTCCAATTCACCATTGTTTCTTTGCCCCTCCAAATGCAAGGTGAATCACTACTAGCAACCCCCAAGACAATGAATAGGATAAGCATAAGAATATACCAGACAATTTGTGCCATACCCGAGTAAAGACAGATTGTTACAAAGTTTCCTTCTTGCATTTCCAACGTAACAAACACAAAAATAGTTTTATGAGGCATCCTAAGATACCCATAACATGAGTTAGATTGCCAAACAAATTTTTGCATGTAATCCTGCTTTCCCCCCACGTGGAATTTTAATAGCTTGCTAAACTACACGTCATGGATCTGTAGTGATCTATGATCCTTCATGTCATTAAGGAGGAGGAGCATCTTAGAGCATGGGAGAGGACACCCACCAAACTTTATGATTAAATGATTAATCATGGTGACGATCACAATGTGGATCTCCATCTAGCTCGCACCCTAATCAATGGTTCTGATTAGGAGTTGAGTCCTGGTCCAAAATCAGAGTCAGTTGATCCAACCCCTCTTCCTGGGTCTCACTTACCCAAGGATCATCTATATTCTTACTCGAATGAAGGCATCCCCAATTTTATAAGCAATCCACTTCTTTGTTACTGGT
>APFE030172432.1:12722-23338 GCA_000404065.3 Pinus taeda
GGCTTTGGTGCGAATTGAATGTGCAATAATTATGATTTGAGAGCTTCAAGTAGTTTCGCTCTCCTTCTGTGAATCTGCTGGAAGATATTCAATTTTCTCTTGCTTTGGGCCGCTGCTCAACATATTCTCTGATACACTTCGCCGCTACATTGATGATTTCCGCCGTCGACTGATACTCTTTGACACGCTTGATGACTGTTGATTTGATCTGATACACTTTAAACTCTGTGACTGATGTCTTCAAACCGGATCCTTTGGCACGATTAGGTGATTTTCGGGCTCTTTCGGTGCGCAGTGGGCTCGGCAATCAGAAGATTCCCTGAAGATTCCTCAAAATGGCCTATCGCTATTCGCGCATCGGAAACTGCCTCTGTTTCTTGATCTGGAGCTCCGAAGTGCGACTTTTTCTCCCTGCGCGAAGCTTTTTCGGCTTTTCTGGCTGCTGACGTAAGCACGGCGTCTGCTGTACGGTGGATGACGTCAGCTGTGGGTCCCTAGTACAACGCGACGTGGTGAGATACTGGATGTACTGTGGTGAAGAGATTCCGATGCGATATCGCGATATCACGTCGGCGGGGAAAGAGGGGGATCATTGGGTTGGGCATTTGGCACTTGCGACTGCCGATATGCGATATCGCAATATTGCATCGGCGGAGAAGGAGAGGTGGATGGATTGGACACTCGGCGTTTGCGATCGCCGATTTTGCGATATCGCATCGGCGGGGGACGGATGGGCAATGTTTTGCATGAATGCGAGAGGGCGAGGTTGCGACGCAAAAACGGCTTTGAGGAGAAAAGGTAAGTAAGTGGGTGTGAAGGCTTTTGAGGTTTCGGAAGGGGTCTGACTACCTCGGGGAACTTTATACTCTGGAAGGAGTCCATAGTATCTGGAAGGTGGTTTTGGAGCTTGGGGTTCTTGCTTAGTTTCTGATAAACCAAACAATTCCTGAGAGTTGCTATGGTTATTTTTCAACCAGGGGGAGGGATATTACATAGGGGAATTTTACTTAATATTAATAACGGAACGGGAAGAATAGGGAGCTAAATAATAATGTTAGTGGTTAATATGGAGATGGTATGAAAGTGCTAAGTTCGGGAGAACTTAGGCTGTTACAGGGGGTAGGACCATACTTAGGGAGAAGAAATGGAACATCTTTGAGTAAAGCAGATCTTTACTCAAGCCAGTGTTTATGGAGATGATGAACTTAAGAGGTGTCAAGCAGATCTTGACCTCTTTTGGGGATGTTAGTTAATGATTGGGGAAAACAGAGAAGGGGAGTTAGTTATATCTCATTTGAGCCTTTTTGCTTACAAATCTTTTCTGATTATGTTCTGCATGATATGGTACCTGAAAACTTGGAACTGGTCAGCAATTCAACAGCCTTAGAGCTACCTACCCAACCTACTTGCCTAGCATTTTTTCTTCTTTTATTTGGGGGTGCACTTAGACTTGCAAACCCATCATACATTTTTCTTTTGATGCTTTCCTATCTACATACTACCCTTATTTCTTCCAGAGCCCAGATTAAGCTTTTGGACTCTTTTGTTTCTCTACCTATCTAAGGATCTGCCAAGATTAAACTGTTTGGACAGATTTACAATCTGTATATTCTAAAACAGGAAATTTAAACCTAGGGAGACCAAGATTAAACTGTTTGGACCTCCCTTTAACTAAAATAGCGATACCGGGATAACTTTACAAAATTTGAAGGCAATTGAATGAACCTGAAGTAACCTTCTTCGTGTGGAGACTGTTTGAGAAAATATGGAGCATTGCAGAAGCAAAGTATGACATATTTGGCTTGTGAAATGTCAATCATGAAAAATGAATACCTGCTGCAGCAGGAGCTAACAGAACCTAAAATTATGTAAACCTTACAAGTACAATTTTTGTATGTTTATATAAGATGAATGATAAAATACATTAATGGATATGTCTTTAATGACGATGCTCATGCATAATGAAGGAGGATGAATTCTCCCTTGGTCCCAAGAATTTGATTGGTATGATATTCGTTGACTTGGTCCAATTTAATCATCAAAACAAAAATTGGATGGGCTTAGTCAAATTTGATTATCCAACTCATTGAAAACACAAATCGTCCCCATTTGATGTGAGTTGTCACTTAAGTGGTATGTTAAATGCTAATTTTTCTACTAAGTGGAGAGAGTGTTGGTGTTAATCATTAACACATTAGGGATCATGTAGTGGATAGTTGTGAAGAACTTAGTGCAATATAGAACAAGCAATGGCTACACAACAAGGTAACGCTATAAGTTTTGAAGTTTGGGTGTGTAGTTATTCTACCTCAATGAAGGATAAGAGGGGCATGATATGGACTAGAAGCTAGTTTATTTTAAAACAAATTAAATTAAAAGTCTATTTTAACAAAGATCTATCGATAAACATAGTTTTCAAAATTCCACCACTATTGTATGATTTATTATTATGATTGACTCTTTATTAAGAAACATATACAACAATGACAATGACTCTAGAAGGCTTGAACTTGTAACTCTAGTTGAGAGTTAAGGGAGACAAATCTAATCCCTAGTTGGCTATCAGGACATGTTATACTATTGAAAAAATGTAGCAAGAAAGGCTCAATTTGACTTTAGCCTTAGTCAAATTGAGTAAACCGAATTTCCACATCAGCAAGACAACTTGGAGCCAATTAACTAGTGTGACATGGCTCTTGTCACTTAGTTAGCTCAGTAAATTAAAGTTAGAGGGCTTGGATTTACGTTATGCATGTGTGATTGCTAAATTTTAGTAATCCAGTTCAATTATTTTTAGTTGAATTTAATTAACTAACTTCTAACTGTTGATAGAGTTAGTTGAAGCTCAGTTGTGCAGTCAGACATTAATCTAACTTGGATATCTATCTGTTAATTGATCAATCAACCCAAAATAGCTAATGTATGCATGGAATTCAAATTCCTCCGATTAAGTGGAGATGACAAGGCAAGGTAACATCAGTTGTAAACTAGTTTGAGTGTACAGGTCATGAGGTCAGGTGATCCATCCTTGGGAATTGTGCAATCAATTTGGAGGAAATTCCTATTTTTAGGGGCTAATTTCCTCGGGATTTTCACAAGGAAATAAGAGGCTTAGTGAGCAAATAATTGGCTAAGTGTTGGCTAGAGTTTGCCATTGAGCAGAGAGAGCAATTATTTTTTTGCAGGTTGAGCTCGGAGCTAGAGCTAGCAATTGCAATAGTTTCTCTAATCAACTGATTAATGCAAAGAGGCTTGAGGGGTTTTTCCCAGTTGGGTTCCCCTAGAAATCACTGTGTATTTGTGGTTTTCTTATTGCAAGTCTATGCATGTTGTTCTAAATTTTGATTTCCATTCCGCAAAACAGTAGAGTAGAATTGTGTCTCTTATTTTTCAATTTGAAATCTTGAGTAGTTGCAATTTTTATCAAATTTCTACATGGTATCGAAGCCCTCAAATCAAATTAGAACCAATATTTCGAATTTGTAACTTCAGTGTAGCAAATTTTCTTTAGATCTAGGAGAATGCCTTTCAATGGATTGAGATTGGAGTATGCCTTGGAGGGTAGATCAAATTTCATAGCCTGGAAGGATCAAATTGAAATAGTGCTTGATGACAATGGTGAGTTAAAATATCTTAAAAACTGACATTGCAAAACCCCAACATTCTAATGCACAACAATTAGCCCAATGGAAGAAGGATTTTGCAAAGGCTAAGAGAATTCTTCTGGAAGGTGTGAGAGACCATGTTGTCTCAAATATCCTTGGAAAAGGGACGCCATTTGCTATGTAGAAGACACTGACTGAGCTATTCAAAAATAAAAATGACCATAGAAAATTGGCCCTGAAAGACAGACTTCGAAACATAAGAATGCAGAAGAATGATACTATTCCACAATATCTCTCTATGTTTACACAAGTTCGAGATGAGTTTGGAGGGATTGGGTTGAATGTTGCAGAAGATGGCCTAGTGAACCTATCTCTTCTAGGCCTTCCACAATTCTATCACAACTACAAGGAATTTGTGAATCGAAAGGGAAAATTACCAAGTTGGGAAAGGTTGTGGTTTGATTTGGTTCAAGAAGATTTAAGGATAAATAACAAAGATGGAACATCATCTAAAGCTATGGATGAAGAGAAATTTTCATTGGTTGGAAAGGAGGAGAAGGGCAAAGGAAATAAGACCCAGAGCAAACCTAAATCCAACCAAAATAACAACAAAAAGAAATACTTGAGTAAGATAAAATGCTTCCACGACCATGAATACATGCACTATGAAACAAAATGTCCACACAATAAGTTTACCAATAATCCTTCAGGAGGAGCAGTAGGTGAAGCACTGGCTTCACAATTCAAAATAGACTTCGCCCTAATAGCATGCATGGCCAACACTGTTATGGGGAGTTCCATATGACAGGGTGCAAGGAGTTTTTCAGTAGCCTAGAGGAGAAGGATCTCCATATGCATATCAAAATGGGGGATGATGGGAGGTACAATGCTACAAGGATTAGTATTGTCACCTTTGAAAGGGAGAGAGCCTCTCCTCTTCATCTCAAAGACGTTATGTTTGTACCTAAGCTAAAGAAGAACCTGATCTTTATAGCAGTATTGGAGGATCGTGGCTATGATGTTACTTTTAGTAAAGGGAAAGCCTTTCTGAGACACATAGATACTAGGAAAGTGAAGCAGATTGAGGTTCGAGTGGAGAACTCAGGAACAGGATATTGGGTCATCTACACCATGGTGCCTTAAAAATCATGCAGCAAATCAACATCTGTCTCCCTAAAGGCTCCCTTGACCAAAAAGATGTCTGCAAGGGTTGCACATTGGGGAAATTTGTCAAATCCACTTTCCATGACTGAGAGAGCAGAGCAAATGAAATCTTGGAGCAATTCCACTCTAATATTTGTGAACCCTTTTCTACGGCCTCCATGGCAAAACATAAGTACTATGTTCTTTTTATTGATGATTTCTCTAGAAAATGTTGGATCTTCTTCATGCAGAAGAAGGATGAATTTTTCTTAAAATTTATTGAATTAAAGGAATTGGTTAAGGAGACTGGGAAGAAGGTGAAGGCTCTCAGGAGTGACAATCGAGGTGAATTTGTTTCGCATGCCTTCAAATATTTATGTTCCAAAGAAGGTATTCTAAGAGAGTTGATATCACCCCATAACCCACAACATAATGGGGTAGTTGAGAGGAAGAACATGAGCATAGTGGGATCATTAAGGGCCATGTCACATGATCAAGGGCTGTCATTGCATCTATGGGAAGAAGCATGCAACACAACACTCTACTTGCAGAACCAAAGTCCTCATAGAATACTTGGCATGATCACACCGGAGGAAGCTTTCTCTGGGAGAAAGCCTAATGTGTCTCATTTCAAAAGTTTTGGAGCTTTATTTTATTGTCATGTCTCCAAGGATTCAAAGAAGAAACTTGAACCTACAATAGATTTGGGAGATTTTGAAGGATACACTGAAACTCCACACAATTATTGAGTGTATCTACCTTCACTGAGGATGACATTTGTAAGGAGAGATGTCAAGTTCGATGAGGAGAAGGATATGAGATGCTCTTTGGAATGAGAGCTGAGTATCCCATTACAGCAGGGTATTTTAGCTCCAAAGGAGGAGTCTCAGGATGAGCTTCAGGAGGTTGTGGAGCATCCACGTGCAGAGGAACAGAGAGGAGGCCGAGTGGAGACACCCACTCAACCAGAATCTTCCAAAGAGGGGATAAAGAGAACCAGAGAAGCTGATAGATTGTTGCAAAATGCTACGAATAATGTGGGAGCCCCTACATCATAGTGCAGGCAAAAGAGGTCACCTGATAGGTACATTTGTGACATGTATCTCATGAAAAATCTCATTGAGACAATGCCTTTTTCATTTCATTGAGGAAGCAATTTTTCAAACTATTTAGGTCGATGCCAATGTGGAAGAATATGAATCCATCATGAAGAATAATGTATGAGAGGTGGTGTCGAGACCAGAAGGGAACTCAATGGTTGGATCTAGATGGATATACAAAGTGAAGCATGCAGCTATTGGGAGCATAGAGAAGTACAAGGCTAGATTTGTGGCCAAAGGGTTATCTTAGATAGAGAGAGTGGACTATGAGAAAACTTTTTCACTAGTTGCAAGATATTCCTCAATCAAATCCATTCTAGCATTAGTTGCGCAAATGGGGTGGAAAATCCACCAAATGGATGTGAAGACTTCCTTTCTAAATGGTGTTATTGAGGAGGAAAATTGCATAGATCAAACAGAAGAATTAGAGACATATAATCAAGAGTCGCATGTGTGCAGACTTAGGAGATCATTGTATGGTCTCAAACAGGCACCTTGAGCATGGTATACTTGAATCGACAGTTATCTAATTGTATTGGGCTTCACCAAAAGTGAAGCATATGCGAACCTCTATCACATTGTGGTAGATGGTAAGTTGCTTATTCTTGTTTTGTGTGTTGATGATTTAATATTGATAGGTGATGAGCAGTTGATTTGCACTTGCAAAGAGGATATTGCAAGGGAATTTGAGATGAAAGACATGGGCCTAATGCATTCCCTTTTCGGGCTAGAAGTATGGCAAGGTGATGGTGAATTGTTTGTATCTCAAGGGAAGTATGCCTATGAAATAATTCAAAGATTTCACATGGATAATTGTAAGCCCATGGACACACCTCTAGCTACCAACTGGAGGAAGGAGAATGCCACTTTAGGTGAAGAGGTTGATGCTACCATTTATAGGAAGTTTGTGAGGTCTTTGATGTATCTTGTGAACACAAGACCTGAGATGTGCTATACAGTAAACCAGTTGATTCAAGCTATGGTGAGGCCTACCTGTTGAAATATGGCAATAAGAATATTCCAATTTAATTTGTCCTTGAATTAAATTGTGAATTAAAATCGAATTTAGTCTTAACAGCTACTTGGAAATAATTAATTAATTTATTGTAAATTAATTAGTTGGAGAAATTCAAGTTAGAAGTCTTTCTAAAGTCACGCAAGAGTTATCCCTTAAATTAAGGAGATGAGATTGATTTATATTTGAGTTGTAATTAGTTACTGAGTTAAGTCCAGTTAAATTAGTTCCAAACTGTTTGAGGAACTAATAGTGAGTTAACAGTCAGTTGATGCATTAACGCACTCAACTAGTGGTACTCTAGTTAACTGGAGATTCCCTCATCAGAAACTCATGCATGTCTATTTTGAGAAAGATCCAGTTGAGATTAATATTCAAGGACAATGTATTATCAGTTGCATGTGTTTTCTCATGGAGAAAACTCATGCATGCAGTCAAGGATTCATCCTTGAGGATTGTGCAGTTTTGAAGGTTTGTTTTTCCACTTGGTAATAGGCTAATCATCCATAAGAAACAGTGCAAGGAAATAGGACCTTGGAGGGCAGAGAGGAAGGCTGGAGAGAAGCCAAGATTGCCTATGAGAATCTGTGAGGATTGCACTGAGAGCTGGCTAGTTGTGAGAGCTAAGGCTTTGTATAATTCCTATGTATTTCCACCATGTATGATAATACAATAGTGTGGGGTTTTTATCTGAGGATTTCCCCAAAGTATTTTCATGTGTATTGTGCCATTGATTCTTATTCTTCTAGTTATATTGTTCAACTAGATATTTAAGCTTCCACAAATTGATAGTAGAAGTAGGTTATAGTATTCTGCTTTGATTTATATTTCATTATCGGGTTAACCTATCACAGATTTTCTACATGGTATTGGAGTTGTGAACAGTATACTGAGAAGAGAATTCGAAGTTTGAAGTTCGGGGTTGCAGGTGCAAATCGAATTCATATCATACTTCAAGGTTGGAAAATGGCATTCTATGGCTTGAGACTCGAGTATGCCTTGGAAGGTAGCTCGAATTATATAGCATGGAAATATAGAATGGAGGTTGTATTAGAAGACAATGGCCTAAAGGAATTCATTGATCAATAAATCCCAAAGCTAGCTTCAACTAATGCACAAGAGTTGGCCGAGTGGAATAAGTGTGTGGTGAAGGTGAGACGGATCATCGTTGAGGGAGTTCGAGACCATATTGTCTTGAGTCTCCATGGGAAGGATACTCCTTTTTCAATGTGGAAGACATTGAAGGACCTCTACCAAAACAGTAGCGACCAAAGAAAATTGGCGCTCAAGGATAAGCTTCAAATAATAAAGATGGAGAAGGGTGATACTATTTCCACATATCTGAACAAGCTCACCACCTGCAGAGATGATCTTGGCAGTGTGGGAATAACTATTGTCAATGATGATATGGTGAGCCTCGCTCTCCTTGGCCTTCCAAAGAGTTGGAATAGCTACCAGGACTCTGTGAATGGAAGGGAGAAACTCCCTGATTGGGAAAAACTTTGGTTGGATCTTATGCAGGAGGAGCACACTAGATGGTTCTTCATCCAAGAATGATGATGAAGAAAAATAGGCCTTAGCAAGTAAGGCAAGGAAAGGGAAGAGGAAGGCTTCCCATTTCAAATCGAATTCTTCTCATGGAGGGAAGAAGGGTGACATGTCTAAAGTAAGAAGCTTTAATTGTCACAAGATGGGACATTATGCGACTAATTTCCCATCGAAGAAGTCCAAGAAGGGATCCTTGGAAGGATTGGAAGGTGAGGCATTAGCCTCTCAGTTCAAAATGGAATTTACCCTCATCACATGCATGGTGTCATCGATGATGGGTTGCGTCTGGTATCTTGACAGTGGAGCCTCATTCCACATGATCGATGATAAAAATTTATTCAGTGCCTTGGAGGAGAAAGACCTCAAGATGCGCATAGATATGGGTGACGATGGAAGGTATAGTGTTTCAGGAGTAGGCATGGTTTCTTTTTAGAGGGAGCATGGAGCTCCTCTTACCTTGACAGATGTGATGTATGTGCCTAGACTGAAGAAGAACTTGGTATCGGTCGTGATGTTGGAGGAAAAAGGCTACAATGTTGTCTTCAATAAAGGAAAGGCATTCCTAAGACACAGCCACGGGTCAGACCAAGAGGATAGGGATTCGGGTGAAGAATCTCTATAAAGTAGAGGTAGATGATTGTGCAGCATTGAGTATGAAAGCAGAATTGGTGCAAAGCCAAGAAATTGGCGAGTTGTGGCATAGATGGTTGGGCCATTTGCATCATGGAGCTTTGAATATAATGCAGTAGATATCTACAGGACTTCCCAAAGGTAAACTTGAGAAATTTAACACATGTAAAGGTTGTACCTTGGGAAAGTACACCAAGTCTTCCTTCCATGATCGAGACAGTCGAGCAGAGGCTATCTTAGAGCGATTTCACACTGATTTGTATGGACCATTCTCGACGGCATCCACAGTGAAGCAAAGGTATTATGTGATTTTCGTTGATGACTATTCTCGTAAATGCTGGATTTATTTCATGCAGAAGAAGGACCAAACTTTCACAAAGTTTTGTGAGTTCAAAGCTTTGGTCGAGAAAGAGTCAGGGAAGAAGATCAAGGCCTTGAGAAGCGACAATGGTGGAGAATATGTCTCTCAAGAGTTTAAGGACTTCTATGCAGTGGAAGGAATTAAATGATAGTTAACGGCACCTCATAACCCACAGAAAAATGGGGTGGCTGAGAGGAACAATAGAACTATTGTAGGGGCATCACGGGCAATGTTGCATGACCAAGGCCTACCACTTCACTTGTGGGTTGAGCCATGCAACACAGCGGTATATTTGCAGAATAGAAGCCTGCATCGCATACTTGGGATGAATACACCAAAGGAAGCTTTCTCTGATAAGAGACCAAATGTGGGTCACTTCATGATCTTTGGCTCATCGGTATATTTCTGTGTGACAAAGGATGCATGAAAGAAGCTTGAGCTGATAACAGAGTTGGGGATATTTGTGGGGTACACTGATACACCTCACAACTATTGAGTGTACTTGCCTACCATTCAGAGGACAGTGGTTCACAAAGATCTCAAGTTTGATGAGAAGAAGAGCATGCAAGTTTCCATTGAGAGGGAGCTCCAACTACCTGCTACGGAGAAATTCAAGTTAGAAGTCTTTCTGAAGTCATGAAAGAGTTATCCCTTAAATTAAGGAGATAAGATTGAGTTATGTTTGAGTTTTAATTATTTAACTCAGTTTACTGAGTTAAGTCCAGTTAAATTAGTTCCAAACTGTTTGAGGAACTAATAGTGAGTTAACAGTTCAGTGATGCATTAATGCACTCAACTAGTGCTACTCCAGTTAACTAAAGATTCCCTCATCAGAAACTCATGCATGTCTATTCTGAGAAATACCTAGTTGAGATTAATGTTCAAGGATAGTGTAGTATCAGTTCCATGTGTTTTCTCATGGAGAAAACTCATGCATGCAGTCAAGGATTCATCCTTGAGGATTGCGCAGTTTTGAAGGTTTATTTTTCCACTTGGTAATAGGCTAATCATCCACAAGGAATAACACAAGGAAATAGGAGCTTGGAGGGTAGAGAGGAAGGCTGGAGAGAAGCCAATATTTCCTATGAGCATTTGTGAGGATTGAACTAAGAGTTGGCTAGCTGTGAGAGCTAAGGCTTTGTATAATTCCTATGTATTTCCACCATGTATGATAATACAATAGTGTGGGGTTTTTATCTGAGGATTTCCCCAAA
>APFE030172437.1:0-11521 GCA_000404065.3 Pinus taeda
CCGAGTGTGCTGACTAGCACCATCGGTGAATCCAAAATAAACCAAGTCATCCATCAACACTTGCCAAAGTAGACCAAAAAGTGTTGATATCACAAACTCTCGACAAAAAATGTACAAATATACATAATGTGCAAAGAAGACATTGCCTAGCTGCTACTTAAGCAATGTACTTCTTAAGGTAAAGCTCGTTTCGGGGTTCCGCCAATTTGTTTCCTTCGAAATCGATTAACTCATACGACCCTTTTGTTAAAACTCATTTAATTGTGAAGGGACCATACCACATAGGTTTGAATTTTCCTGCCCCCAAGGTGTCGTTATCTTGGTCGTAGACCAAGACGAGGTCACCTTCAGAAAAGACACGAGGATGGACAACTTTATCATACTGGGTTTTAACCCTTTTCTTATGAGCCTCATTTACTGTGGCTGCATCTCGACACTGCTCATCGAGATGTTCCAAGTGAAGGAGGTGCTCTTCGAGACGAGAGGTCTCTAGAAGGTGCTCAATAGCTAACTTAAGAGATGGAATTTCACATTCGACAGGAAAGATAGATTCCAAGCCATAAACTAACTAAAAAGGTGTAAAACTTGTAGCAGTCTTGACGGAGGTTCGGTAAGCCAATAGAGCCGGATACAACATAAGATGCCAATTGGATCTATTTTTATCAATTATCCTTTGCAGGATCGGCTTAAGAGTTTTGATTACTGCCTCGACCTGTCCATTGGCCTGAGGATAATAAGGAGACGAATGTTCCTGCCGGAAACCTAGTTTGAGAGCCAATTCAAACATTAGTTGATTCTGGAAATGATTACCATGGTTAGTGACAATCTCTCTTGGGATACCGAACCTTGAGATAATCTGATTAAAAAGGAACAATGCCGCTATCTCACTATCGTTTTTATAAGTGGGCATGGCCTTGGCACACTTCGTAAAGTACTCTATGACCATGATAATATACTTGTGATTCGCTGCTGAAGGCGGATGACAAGTCGTAAGATCAATACGCCACTTAGTAAAGGGACCGACAATGACAACGGGAAAAAGAGGAGCTAGATGTGTGCACATCTTCTGTGTATAAACTTGGCACGAGTGATAGCGTTTGACCACTTCGACAAATCTTTGAAGAGCGAAGGCCAAAAATAGTTGGCACGCAAGATACGTTGAGCTATAGCAAGCCCTGATAGATGACCACCACAAGCTCCATTGTGGCAATCATTTAGCACTAACTCTACCTCCTCTAAGGTTAAACAACGCCGCAGAATTCAATCAACCCCTCGACGGTATAATATATCACCAATGATAATGTAATTTTTAGTGAGGTGACGTAATTTGCGACGTTCATCCTTAGAGAAAGCAGAGGGAAACTTCAAAGTCTGGAGATAAACAATGATATCTCCATACCAAGGGTCGAGTGAAGAGATGAGGAATAAATGTTCATCGGGAAAACTTTCCTCGTAAACAGTATCCTCTCCACAAGGCAGCTCAGAAAGTAGCTCGGCAAAAACCATAGATTTATTGGACTTGGCGGACAAGAACTCGAGATCAAATTATTGTATAATAGCAATCCATTGATATTATTTTCCCCCAATCACTCGTCTACTTAGGACAAACTGAAACGGATTGACTGCTACCAAGACAAAAGTTTTGCGTAGTAGAATATAAACCTTAACGATTTTCCCTTCATGAGGAAAGCAGACGACACGAAATAGAGTCGAAACGACGGCATCCATCTCGTATACCCAATTCCTTCCTAAGAGGAGATTATAGTCTAGGTTAGCATCTATGACCACTACTTCAACATTGACAACCTTTCCTCCAACACATATAGGAAAGGTCGGGATAATCCCATGTGGCTTTTGAGAATACCCATCAAATGCAGTCAGAAGGGTAGGTGAAGGAACAACCGAAGGAGATCCAATGGCCTTCCAGTAAGACATTGAAATGATGCACATGAAAGCTCCCTCATCAATAACGGTGCGAAAAATATTAATCTTTCGGTATGTAGACTTTATCTAGAAAACCATGTGATGAGGGAGTCGCTTTTTGACATTTAACATGTCAAAAGTGAGCACTAAAGAGTTGGTTGGATCAAGTTCGCCAATTGCAGAGAGTAAAGCACTTCGCTGAGTCGGACATGACTGGAGAACCTCTAAAGCAGACATGGCACATGGACTCTGGGCCAGATCCTCCATAATGGAATAATTCTGGGCAACCCTAGCATTAGGATTGATAGTTGCGCATTTAGCGGAACCTTTCGGTATCCGTGGTATAGTCTCAACAGGGGGTCGCTCAATATGAAGTTCAGTATTTCTGGGAGTAGTTTTGTCCTTGGAAGTTTCGGCTTCACCGTAGTCATGTGACCGAGTAGCCACATGTACATTAGAACCCATCATGAAAACGTTCGATGATTTTCCCCTTCCTGGCTGCCCCCAGAGGAGGTACCAGGATTTGAACTCACACCAGCAAGCAATTGCTGCCCTTGGCGAAAAGGGTTGGTTAACACAGCTTGAGAACTAGAAGCCCCTTGCTGCCCTAACAAGTGCTGAGCGTCCTGAGTCTTCAGGTAGAGATGAGTTAAATGGTCTCCACTACACAACTTGCATGGAAACTTGACTTTCTTTTTAGACTCATGTCTACCCCCACCAGCATTATTGTTGGATTTATTTGTGTCAACCTTCCCATCCTGATTCTTTTTCTTACCTCGTCCTTTCTTTTTCCCATTGGAGTTTTGATTTCCTTTCGAGTTATCAGATTGGACGGCATTAATCAAAGAGGGTTGGGAAGACGAAGTACTAGATGATGTGACTTGGTTGTTTGAAGCAGTTTGCAATGACAACTGCTGCAATTGGCTCAACAAGTGCACCACATTCGTGTCTACCGATCCAATGATACCATCCCCATGGGGACCTAGCTTCGACTTGGTTATGTCAACCTTCGACCCAGGAGCGTCTGGGAAGTATTTTTGTAGGATCCGAGACTGAGAGTAGATCAATTCTAATTGTTGGGCCCTAAAATTAGCTTGCTTCTCGGAGTAAACTCCAGACATCGAGACATCCTTAAAGATCTCAGATTGTAAAGATTTCAAAAACCATTCGAGACAGTACTCTGGAGGGATTTTGGCTTTAATGAGCCTCTTTCTCCATCTCCATTCCTCAATATGGTCAGAAATGTGAGTTGTTGTGTCCTGACGAAAATTGGCCAGAAGTTCAGTTCCGGCATCATAACGGATGGGCAACTGGAAATGATTTAAGAAAATATTAGCTAAGTCGGAAAAATATGTAAAGTTGCCCCCTGGCAACTCTATATACCACTTGGCTGCATTAGCAATCAAGGTGTGCTGAAAATGTCTCAACCTAACTGAATCATCAATAAGGGAGTTCGACGAGCACCACAAATGGAATGTGGTAACATGGTCGCCCGGGTCCTCACCGCTCTTCCCTTCGAATTTTGGAATGTCCGAAGGGAGTTTGGTTGGGACCGGAGGCTAGGACGTATTATATTTGATTGGATCGTTTGTTAACTTTGTGAGGTCTGACAAGTTCAAATTTGCCAGAAATGGAAGCCTAGGAGGACCTTGGGGGTTCCACCCAGACTCGGCGAAACTCCAAAAGTTCTGAAAAGATTGGCCTAGATTTTGGAAGGCATCACGCTGCCTGAAGTAACCTACAGAACCAGCTGAACCAAAAGGCATGCCTTGTGATCCAGCATAACTCGGAGTTTGACCAACTCCGACTGCAAAATCTCCATAACCGGCGAAGCTTCCTCCTGAAGGATTATAAGAAGCAGAGAACCCCTGATAAGGATCCCAAGCAGAGGCTAGAGGAGGAATACTTTGAAATTAACTAATCGTGGAGTACGGCCTATTCGCTTGATGGCTGAGAAACGAATTCCCAGTTCCCATACTACTAAACGTAGGGTTAGTCCAACCTTGAAAAGGATTGCTACCTTGTCCTAAAGAAGAGAAAGGCATAGATCCAATTGTTGGGTTGGAATGTGGTAAATGACCACCTCCAAAATGAAAACCCTAGAATGAAGCTGATCCACCCATCATGGATGTGGCGGCGCTAAATGGAACTGACGGAATACCCTGTGAATGGGTGCCAAATGGGAAAAATCCAGAACTAAAAGCATTGGTTTGGGAGTTTCCACTCGTAGAAGGAATGGAGGTAGTCCCAACTAAAGATGTGCTAGCGAAAGACCTGAATAAAGTAGCAGAGGGGATGGAAATAGTTCCTCCCCCTTGTACAGACATTGGAGTCTGCACAGTCGTAGCACTTGTAATAGAAGCCATGCTTCGAGTAGTGGTCATCAATGGTAAGTACGTTATGTGACCTAGACTTGACGGTTGATGCGTTGGAGACCCAACGTATTGTAATACTTCTGGATGACTAGGAGGTAGGGGAGAATTTGGAGCCGCTAATGACTCTGAGAGTTCTTCTACCTCTACGTTATCTTGTGTTCGAAAGAGAACTCGAGAAAGTACAGAAGTACTTCTCTCTTGTCCTGTGGAAGTACCAGGTCTATCTTGAGCACTGATGCCCCCGAGGGGAGGATCAATCCCCGATCCGTCAGCTGCCACGGGACGAAACCCATTAATAGTATTACCTCTGTGCCTTCTAGGTGAAGGCTCTGAACTTGGTGGTGAAAGACCATGAAGTCTTCAAGACCGTCTAGGTGATTGGTCAGCCACTTTGAATTTTTTGTTAAGATCTAACTAAAGACTCAAAAAATTGAAAGCTAGGCCAACTAGGAGCACAGAGCACACACTATAAAGTCCCTAAAGATATCAGCCAGTCAAACAACTTCCGAGTATTTCCACTCCGGGTGATTAGGACTGGACACCAAAATACGAGAATGTGAAGTAAGGGGCCTTCCGAAGATAGTCTGGGATAATGACGGCCCAATCCTACTAGCGAAGGTAACAGAGGAAGTTAGGCTGACCTCCTAACAACAGCCTGCACCGGTGCAAGGCCCCAAGCTTCACAAGGGTGCCCTCCATTAGTACCGTTGAGAGTGATACAATGTCGACCTCAGGTGTCATAGGATTCCCCTTCGCAGCCACCTATGTAGATCCCTAGGAGTAGCAACTAAGGTTACCAACTTGTATCAGAAGCCAAGTGGAACAGTCATGAGGCAAGTTTGGACAAGTAGGAGAGGGGGTATCTCTCTTCCCTGTCTTTACAGACCCTCGTGCTTAACTCCCAAATCCAAATCTTTCATGGTCTTCCTAACGCTATTGGATTTTCACTCACTATTCAGACTCCTATGTTTGACAGTTTAAAATGGCCTTGGAGAGTTAACTCTCCACACACCGAATCCACGACCCTAAAATGTCCTAAAACTTGTTGATGTATCTAACTCGACAAATATAAAGTTCTAGTATATTTTAAATTAGCGCTTGATTTTAATGGGCTGTTATTAAGTCAAAGGATAACGGAAGTGAAATTGGTGGTGTTTTGACGCAAAAGAAATTAATAAAAAGCAAACTACATTCAAATGCACTTGTTTTTCATTTTTCGATGAAAATAAATTTCTATAGGGTTCAGAGGAACTTCAAATAAAGCTACAAAATTTTCTTTTCTTTTCAAACTTCACACTCACAAAAGCTAACAAAACTATAAATGCCTAGAAAGATGCACAAACTAATCCAAATTGCAACAAATACATGCCGATGCAAACTTCAAAAACTACTCTTAAATCAAAAGATGAAAGTTGCTTGTTTATCAATTTTAGATTTGCCACTTAATGTTTAGATGGAATATAAGTTTTTGTTGCTTATTTCGTCTAAGCACTAAAAGCAATATGAAGACAAGAAAATAGGCAATTTCACTCAACAGAAAGGAAAACTCAATCAAAAAAAAGTTCAAGAAAGAAAAACAAAGTTTCAAGAAATTTCCTTCAAAAGCAACTCAGAAACGACTTTTCAAAAAATGCTCTAACAAGACTGGAACTTGATGACCGAAAAATAGGCAATGAATCACTTTGGGATTTTGCGACACAAAACAAGTGGGAACTCAAAAAAGAAGGTGCTTTGAAATGCTTTTAACAATCAACAAGCACTGAGACAAGCTTGGCAATGGAAACCAAGAGATTGAGAAAACAACTTTCAAGAAAGCATGAACAAACGACTTTCAGAAAGTAAGAAAAGTAGATGGTCATAAAAATAGTTCAAACATGCAAACCGAAAATTCATTAAAACAAAACTCAACACAAAGATCAAAATCAATCTTTCTGCCCTGAATACACAGAGCAACCAAGATTCCTTCCAAGAAACCTTGTGTGCTTAAGAAAAAATAAATGATGTTTGCAAGAAAAATGAACAAGACCAACCTTTTCACAATCAGAGAGAATTTGAAACAAGACACTTGCTGTAAAACTAAAGACTGTGACAGAACAGTGACTGTTCCAAACTGAATCAGACCAGCATACTATCTTCTAGAAACAAACAAATTTTAAAAATCTTGAAAACTAGAGATATACGCGACTGCATTTGCACATAGATGCGTGTATACGCAACAAGGCTTAAGGAAACATGCGTATACACAAGTTCACTTAAAGAAATATGCGTATATACGCTTTTGTAAACAGAGAAACCAACGTATAAAAAAGCTTCCAAGAAAAACAAAAAAAAGTCTGGAAAAAACTGATCAAAGCTCACAATTCAGGCACTGACTACACAATAATAGAAGATAAATAGATAGCTAAGCCTTGATTGGCTTAAATACACCCAAAATAGGAACAACAATAGTGTTGTCCCTAGTGGAGTCACAAATTCTGTTGTGGGATAAACTCCCCTAGGGTCTTGGGTAAATACCCTAGTAGACTGAAGGTTATCTATGCAAACAAACACACATTCCATCCAATCATAATGCTACTATAAGCAAACTCTACGATAGGGGGTGTACCTGAGGTCCTACGTTTGAGAAGAACCTTCCAGGGTCCAAACCCTTCTTGGAGTTCCTTTGCTCCTTTGACTTGCAAAACAATCAATTCAAGAAAGTACAGCAGTATATGGACTAAACGTCATAAATAAACCATCTTCATATTATAAGGAAAGGTAGTTAGTTATGCAATTAAACAATCATTCACATATGAATCATAATATGGATATCATAACATGAAGACAATCTATATCAAGAACAAAGACATGTGTTTCTTTTATTATAGACAAATAAAGTACAGAAAAGGAACAATTTCACCTGAGTCGTCCTTCCACAGGCTCCAAGCAGAACTGTCTCTTGGATTTGTCCAGTCTCAAGCCTTTAACAAACTCCTTCCATGACTTGCTCCATGATCTCTCAAGTAGTATGAAATCATCAACACACACAAGGAAACAAGGGTTTCCTGTAGAATGGGGAAGTGCAGGAGGCATAAGGATCTTCAGACCTGGTCAGGGAAATCTCAGCATAGCAATCTTTCTCTCTCTTCTCTCCTCCCTTTGGCCTTCCCATAGAATCCTTTTTATACTTCTCCCAAAGTCGTTTTCTAGTTGGGAATTCGTTGGGAAAAGTTGGGCCATGGGCACGAACAGGTAATCAACAGGTAAAACCCGTGATCTCTGCCCGAAATTAAGGAGATTTTTTTTTTTTTAAGTGTTTCTATACATATACGTGGGTTGGGTATGCACAGACCTGTGTATACACACATTTAGCTCAGGGCAATGTCGTGTATAGGGAAAAAACATTGTTTTTTAAATTTGGGACCAGGTGTGGAAGGAGCAGTTGCCCTAGGCCATGAGTGCAACATCACAAACCTCAAGAGAGATTTGGAGCTATAACATTTATGGCATTCACCCAAGACCCTACGAGAGTTTATCCCACAACAATAAATGAGGTCATTTTTGTTGCTGTATGGAAGGAAGTGTTATACCACCATTCAGCCAGAGATAACCATTTGACCCATTGTCCCATACCCAAATTTTTTGGTCTATCCTCCCTTGATAGAAGTGGGTTGGCTTTTCCTGCTAGCCAGAAGAGGAGTACACCAATCAAACACGGTAGTGAGACAATCAACTACCACACTCATGTTTAGCTGTGATGCTTGATGCAGAGAAGCGGATCTGTTCACTCGAGCTATGATGAACAGGATTATCGTCAATGGTAGACTCGCCACATTTGTGATGGAAATCTGACTTTTGACTTTCTTCAGATATCCCAAGCAATATATCTGTATGTAGTCCTCGATCGAGAGACTGCTCCGTGTTCTCCCCCGGGAATGTACTACATCTCCCCTTCGGGAAAGGCCCGTAATGAAATAGATATCTTCCACTTCTATCCTGAGTGGCATCAAATCGATCATAAAATCATCCTCCTCGATGTTCTAGTAATCAAGAAGCATCTCGAGCAGATGTGTGTTTGCTTTCATATTTGGTAATTTGAAGAACTTGAACAAACCACATCCCCGTAATGCATCCAAAGCCTCTGGATTGTTCATAACTTCTTCATATATTGTGATATGTCCTCTTTCTCGCCAGGTGATTGTCATCCTGAACGAAAAATCAATTTGAACCGTTAGTTTTTATGTTTGAAATGTCCACGACGTATACGCCAGTCCCTTTGACACACAGTCATGCATAGGGCTAGTGTGTACGCGGGTTGCATATTACCAACCCGCGTATACACCACGGAGAGAATTTTGGCAAAGAACTCAACGGTGAAACGTTAATTAAAACTTCTAAAACTAATTACAATCAATTACAAGTTAAGAATGAGAATTAGCTGGACATTTTGGAGGAATTTGAACGGTTGAATTTGGCGTATGGGAAGTTAGCTCCTTTTGCTCCACTTCTTTTCTCTCAAACTCAAATGGTGAAAATGGTGAGTCCAAAAACCTTTTTATAAGCTTTGAAAATGTCAAATTTTTTTAAAACTTTATTTTGTTTGGTCTCATGTAACTTTTAACTTGGGAGCTTCGAACGTCGAGAATGGTTTGATTTCAAGACATTTTGGATGTTTTCAATAGTTTTGAGACGGTTCCATGACTGCTAACCCATCATGGCGGGTATCGTTTTCTCACTGGCATATAGGTTAGGGAAGCCATTTTTTCCGTTGCATCATGCATAATAGCCTCCATCTGTCGATACACTTGCCATAGGGTCGATCCGATCGTGTTATGGTTCGCAAACCATCTTCACTCGCTGATTCTTTAAATCATGACACGATGGTAGAGCCATCCTTTACATGGGCATCCTAGTTAGCACCTCACTGACATTTGTTGCCCATGCTGCTCTGATTTGAGTAGGCTCAGGAGTCCTCTATAGTCTCGCAATGACTTATACGATGAAGACTCATTCCTCTTTGCTTCTTTGTTTCATTCGGGCCTTATACCCTAGAGGTTCCCTTGTGTTGAGTTGTACTACTGCATTGCATTTTGACTATCTACACCTTCTGGCCTTAAGCCAGCTTCGCTTGGACTCATCTTTAAGCCAACTTTTGACAATGATGACTGCAAAATCAAACTTGCATACCTTTGACCTCTGTAGCTTAACACACCTTGACCCATGGAAGGAACACACCTTTGAGTGTCTCTGGCCAGTTTTCGCCTCCCTGCATCGAGCATAGGAATGTTCCAATCCTAGGAACTAGATCACCTGCTTCGCTAACACTTGTTCTTTCTACTGTAATATAGAATTCTTTTATTCTTTTTTCAACTTTAAAGAAAAAGACCAAAAAAATTATATATTCCAAAAAAAGAGCGGGAACGGGACAATATTTCCATTTATTGTTGGCAGCTAGAGTCAGTCGTGTTGGCCTTGAACAAAGCACTCAAAACAAAGTCTCCTCCACTTGGGTGGGATTTAGTTTGACTTAGGTATGCCTTAACCTTATTATTGAGTCAGTTCTCCCCTGATTGGTTATCTCTTCCAATCGTTATGGAGGGTTCATTTGTTCCTCCCTTGCAACGAGCTTATATAGAGTCATCATATGCTGCCACGTAGTCACATTGAGTCGTGCTTTTGTTCAAGGGAAGTTACCCTGATTCAGCCTCTCTGCGGTGTCTCTGGACTTATTTTTCAGTTGGCCATCCTTGGTTGTCAGTGCTATGTCTATCATCACATTAGTTATATTGGTCCTTTACTCGTGCCGATTTGAGAAGGCCTCTATTGACTTCTTGCTGGCGGGTCTTGTCCTTATTGACGACGACATCTTGCTCTGAGGATAGGCCTAGAGCTGCACACTAGCCCTATTTTCATTATTGATAGGTCACTTTGTGCTCAGCATCGATCAGTATCATGGGTCTTTTACTGAGTGGTTTCCCTTTTGTTTGACATCAGCTTACATTATCACACATTGTGATTTGTGCAGTACCTTGGTTTCCATTTGACCCTATTGATGGATACCTTGCCTCATTGTCAGCTTTCATTATTGCTTGGTTCAGAGGGTTTCTGTTGTGCGCTAGCCACATATTGTGTATGCCGAAAACGTATAGTTGGGTTACTACATATTTTTCATCCGATTCCTTCCACATTATTGGCCTACAAGTTACACTCGTGTTCGATTGATGGAGGATGCCTTAATGCCTTCCTTCTAGTGGATCTTTCCCTATCGACTTTGACTCATTGCTCTGGGGCAGAGATCTAGAGTTCATTTGGCAGTACCTTGGGGTTTGCAGTCATTAGTGGCAGATCCTTCGCTGTCAATAGTGGGAAACTATCATTGTCTCCTAATCGATATATTCTTACAGGTGTTCAACTCTAGCTCATCTATTCACACTTGTTGGATTGTACTGGGTACCTTGACGCTCATTATCATTATCGGTGAGTAGTCTCACGCTTGTTGGCGGTATACATCAATGACCAATAATCAAACGATTTCTCACATGGTCGACTTCAGATCATTTATTCCCATGTTGTAGAAATGTACCACAGTGGTCAGTGAAGACCTCAGGTTGTATCAACATCCATTGGTTCACTTGACAGTTGCTCCTGTTGCTACTAGTAGATACCACTTCACCTTATATGTTGCAGTCATTCATGGCGAGATTTTATATGCTGGCACCTGATTTTGCAGTGTAGTACCATCTTATTCCATCATGTTCAGTTGGTACTTTTTGAGATCAGTCTTTGATATCAGTGATCTGCTTCATCTTTCAGCATCATTGACATTCTTATACGTGACATTCAGACATGCACTTGTTTGATCATGATCAGATGATCCATTATGTATTTTCCAGTCATTTATACTTGTATACTTGGTGGATCCACTTGGAATTGATATGCAGACATGCTGTATTTTCTCTGAGCATGGGTATGCCCACCTCAGACAGTGTTTCTTTCTGATCTCCTTTTGTGGCTTGGCAGGCTGAATTCTGGTGCAGTCCTTCTCAGTTTTCGACAGATTTCCTTTCCATGAACTTGCTCAATACATTTCGGCCATCATGTACCCCTTCTGACCTCATATATTAGGGGGCATCTGTTATAGCTCCAAATCTCACTCTTGTGGCTTGTGATGCTACACTCATGGCCTAGGGCAACCCCTCCTTCCAGACCTGGTCCCAAATTTAAAAAACAGTGTTTTATTCCCT
>APFE030172437.1:21993-42526 GCA_000404065.3 Pinus taeda
TGAAGGCAGGTTAATAGGTCCCACAAAGTCAAGAGCCCATTGTTCAAATGGTTCTATAAGTACTTGTGGTTTCAATGGAATCTCATGTGATACTACAGGTCTTCCAGTTCTTTGACATCAATCACATCTTTGAGATAGTCCTTTGAGTCCTTGAAAATTGCTCTCGAGTAGTAGTCAAGCTTGAGAACCTTGTATGTTGTTCGTTTATCTTCAAAATAGCCACCACATGGTTCATCATGACATGCTTTTAGAATATCAAGAATTTCATCTTCTCTTACACATTTTCTTATCAAAATATTAATACTAGTATAGAAGAGGTCACCATTGACCCAACTATATCTAGCACTCTCTCTGATTATTTTTCTTTTCTGCCTACTAGTGAAATGAGATGGTAATATTCGAAAGGATAAATAATTAGCTACATCTAAAAACCATGGGGTTTAAGTTGTTATAGAAAATAGATGTTCATCATGAAAGTTATATGAAACAAGAATAAGATCACTAGGAGAATGAAGTCTTGATAGAAAATATACCACTTGATTATATTTTCCTGGTCATTCCAAAACAATGAGATTGAATTCTTGCATTAGCAACAACCATCTAGTAATTCTGCCATTGGTTATTGTTTTGTTCATTAAATATTTAATGGTTGAATGATCTGTATGAATAAACACTTAATAGCCTGTTATATAATGCCTAAATTTATTGACTCCATGCACAATAGTTAGCATTTTTTTCCAGTTACTATATAGTTTAATTCTACCCAAGTTAGATTTTTTCTAATGAAAGAAATGGCATAGCTAAATTGATTTCCTTTTTGTCCTAGAAATTCTCCTATAGATGTATCTAAAGCATCAGTAGATATGTGGAATGGCAATGACCCATTTGGTCCTCTGAGAATGGGTGATATAGAAAATTTTTCTTTCATTTTTTGAAATGAATTTTGACATTTTGTAGTCCATTGAAACTCAATGTCTTTTGCAAGTAATTCGAACAAGGGTAAAGCTATTTTGTTGAAGTTTTCAATGAATCTTCTATAATAGCTTGCATATCCCAAGAAACTTCTTACTTCTTTCTATGTTGTTGGTTGCATTAAGTTTACAATGACTTGTATCTTTCTTGGGTCTACCTTTATTCCAAAAGATGAAATGTGGTGTCCCAACACTATCCCTTCAGTTAACATCATAAAAAATTTCTCATTGCTGAGGGATAAGCTTGTCTCTATGCATCTCCTTAGAACTTTTTCAAGGTTGTTTAAAAATGATCAAATGTACCTCCATAGATTGTAAAATCATCCATGTAGACTTCAACACATTCATGTATAATATTAGCAAAGATAGCTAGTACTACTCTTTGAAATGTAGTAGGTGCATTACATAATCCAAAAGGTAAGACGTTGTAAACATATGTACCCCATGGACAGCTAAAGGTAGTTTTATCCTGATCCTCTAATGCTATCTTGATTTGATTATAACCACTAAATCCATCAAGAAATGAAAATAAATGTTTCCCTACCAATGAGTATAGTACTTGATCAATGAATGGTAGTGAGAAATGATCCTTGAGTGTTTCCTTATCTAGTTCTCTATAGTCTACACAAATTCTCCATTTTTCATTTTTCTTAGGAACCACAACTAAGGAAGAAACCCATTGACTATCAGAGATGGGGTAGATAAATCCTACCTGTAATAATTTATGCAATTCCTCTTTCACTATCTCCTTCATCATTGGATTCATTCTTCTTTGCGGTTGTCTTAGTGGTTCGATTGTTTCATCTATGTAAATGTGATGGATACTTGTTTTTGGATGGATTCCCTACATATTTGTATAATCCCAGGCAAAATATTTTGAAAATTTCTGTAAAAATGCAATTACCTGTTGTTCTTGTGATGATTCTACATTATTACCAATATTTAGATTCTTCCGAGGATTGATTTCAATTCTTTTTCTTTGAGAATTGGTAATGGGCTGACAGGAAAAATGCTTTCAAATGAATCTTGCAATGATTGAATAGTACAATTTTCGTGGAAACATTGATTTAAAAGATGATTTGCAACTTCATATTGCGTTATTCATAGCTACTCAGAAATATCAGGTTCTGAGATAAAAAGGCCTATTAAATCTACATTTTCTTCTTCTTCTCTAAAATTAAAGGCTTGATTAATGCTTAAAAGAGGTTGAGTTTCTTCTTGTTGGTCATCAGAACATGATAGTAAAGAAGGAGATTAAGCGCAAGGATAGAGTGTAATATGTTTTCTTTCATCTCCATGAGTTATGATAATTCTTCCTGAACTGCATCCAATGAACGCATTTGTTGTGGCTAACCATGGTCTGCCCAGAATTAAAGGATGGCCTCCTAGATTTGTTTTTGGTTGCAAGATTAGAAAGTCTACACGGTACTCCCATGAATCCAAAGGAACAATGATTTCCTCACGTATTCCTTCTAGTACAACTTTAGATCTATCTTCTAGTTCTAAAATTGTAGTAGTATCTTGAATATTTCGCAATTTTAAATGCTTCATAGTTTCTGTTGTCATGAAATTTATAACAGCTCCTAGATCAATTGAATTTTTAGGAACTTAAAAATTATTGATTGAAATGGTAATCATAGGTATCCGAGGATCAATATACTTCTCAAATGTTGTTTTTTGTAGACATGAGACTAGCTAATTTGCCAATCTCTTGGATTGTGGGTGGATATCTTTTCTTTCTACTAGTTTTCTTAATACATAATTCCTTTATTGTTTTTGTATAGATTGAAATATCTTTGATAGCTTGCAACAAAAAAATTTGACATAAGAATTCTTTAATTCATCTAAGATATCAAATTCAGGAAAAGAAATTGAAGTTTTCTTCTCTACTAACCTTTCTGGGAAATGGCCCATGGGGCTTTGGATTGACAGTGAATGGGTGAATTGTTAAGGCACTCCTTGTGATAGGTCACTGGTTCAAATCCCCCATGGGTGCTTACTTACCAAAAAAAAAAAAAAAAACCTTTCTGGGAAAGGGGGGGTTTGAGCCATAATTGTTTTACTTTTTTGAATTTGATTCTTTGGATTAGGCTTTTAAAATTGTTCTCCTTGTTCAATTTGTTCTTCTATGGTTGGTGGAGAATCTTTCTGTAGAACTTTTCCATACCTTAAGTGGATGTCTTGAATAGAAAGAATAGAATATGTAGGAAATAATGTTGTTTCTTCCACATGATATGCTGCCTTTCCACTGTATTACTCAGTTTTGCTACTAACTAAGCTGGTAATTTAGTTGGTCCGGGTGGTGGTTGGTTAGATGGCAGCTGAAGCTATTGTGGTTGAGTTAGTAAGGGTGCAGGATTTTGCTGTGGAAATGACATTGGTTGTTGAGGCTATGGCTTTTGAGGGTAAGGTTGTTGATATGGTTATTGAGAATAAGCTTGATATGCATAGAATGGTTGAGATGGTTGGGCATATCTTCTCCAACCTATGTTTTGATTTTGAGGGGGCCAAGTTTTCCATGGCATAGGAGTACTCCATGAATTTTGATACTAAAATTTTTGGGGAAATTGTTGAGGAAACTGTTGAGATGTACCTACCAAACGTGGTTTCCAAGCTCTTCTTGGTTCCATATAATAAAATCATTGAGTTTCTTAGACTTCTTGCAACTCTTTTAATGTCGGACAATCATTTGTGACATGATTTTCTGTACAAAGTCCACAAACATGTATATTATCCAAAGGACATTCTCGTAGAGGATGCTTCTTCCTACACTTAGGATAAAATATTGATAGTATTTGTTCTTCTTCTTCTTGTTTATTCTTTTCTTTCAATACATCAACCTATCTTCCTAAGGTTCTCAAAAGATTAGTTTTAAAGTTTTCTAACAAACTCCCTATTTCTGCTCTTGTTACTCCTCCTGTTGCTAATTTAGAAGCTCTTGAAGGTATATGTCTTTTTCTTGTTTTGGCTCTACCTCTAGAATACTTATGAGATAATTCAACAATTTCATTGAATGGTAAGTATGAAATATCTCCGTTACCCATCACATTGAGAATATCAAGATACTCATGTCGTATTCCTCTGAGAAAAATTGTTTGAATGGTATCAGGATTTAAAGAATGTTGTTTGATTTTTTGTAAGTTGTAAAGAAATCATTCCAAGTATTCTTCCAAACTCTCATATTCTTTTTATTACATCCTAAAAAGATCTTCCTGTGAATCTCTAGGCCTATAATAAGATTGATACTTCTTAAGAAAAAATTTCCTCATGTCTTCCCAAGAAGTAATAGTATGTTCTCCTAATCCCATAAACCATTTTAATGCAGTTTCTTTAAGAGTACTAGGAAAAAGATGAAGTTTATGTCTATCATTAGTATAACCATAATTGTGACATAAGATATCAAATTCAAACATGAATGAATCAGGATATTCAGAAGACATTCCAAAAAAAAAATTGGTAAAACCAAAGGTGGAATATTATTCCTTTTTACCTCTTCTCCGAGAATTTACCTAGTATGTGAAATTGGGAATCCAAAAGTAGCTTTTTCATAATTTTCTATTTCTGCATCTTCTCTTCTCTTATGATCATATTCTCTCTTGGCATCTTCTTCTCTTTTCCTTTCTGCTTCTCTTCTTCCCTTTTTCTTTTCCATTCTTTTTTTTTCTTTTCATATTATAATCTTTGTTCTCGACTAAGTATTGGGATGTTAGATCCTTGCCCTTCTTTTATCATATCTTTCTAGCAGTTTCAAATGGTTCAGTAATAAATTGATATTGTGTATTTTCAACTTGTTTTGTTTGTTCATAAATAGTTTCAAAGATAAGCTGATCTATTTGTTCAAGAATAGGCTGATTAATTGGTTTTCTCATTTCTCTTTGTTTTCCTATGGAATATGTTCCTGTATGTTTTTTTTCTCTTTACTTCATAAGCTAACAAAGTTTGTCTTTTAACAAGTGTTAACCTTTGTCCTGAACGTTGTTTTTCCTCTAACTCTTCCAAGATTGGTTTTCTAGTAATTGGTGTATTTAATTCAAAAGGAGGTAGTCATTCTCCTACCAATGGTCTAGTAGTTGGGGGTTTTGTTTTTTGTATCTACCATTTTCATCTCTTTGTCTAGGCATAAATGACCATAATGAAAAATCGTAACTACAAATTTTTATTTTTGTTTCTATTTAAAGCTTCCTATTTTGATTAAAATTGAATGTGCTTCCCCAGAAAAACACCAAAAATGTGAGGTCAATTTACTAAGTAAACTAACACAGATGTTTTATGTGTCAATCTAAGTTTCTAGACTTGGAAACACATCAAAAGCATATGGATTTCAGGTAAAGTCAATTTTGGATGGAAAATGTCAAAGGTTAAGGGAAATTCATATTACAAATAAGTTCTAAGTTTAAAGAAACCAAAAAGTTTCTAATTCAAGATGTAGTAAGTGAAGGAAGAAGCTCCTAACTTAGGAGGTCCTGGTTGGCCTTCCCCATAGTACTATCCTCAAGAAGAGAAACTAAAGAGCAATAGTTTGTGATGTGTAGAAAGCAAGAGAAGGGGATCCTAACTTACGAGGTCCTCGTTGTCCTTCCTCATAGTTCTGCTCCAAAAATATTATCATTGCATCAAATCATAAACTGAAATTCATGAAACAATCCAAGAAATGGAAGATGATGATTTTTAGTTGTGATTCATAATTTGATAGAAAGAGAATTTAACTTAAATCCATGGTTGTCCTTTCATACGCAAATTATATTTTAAACCAAAATCATCCAAAAATCATACAGAAATTATAACACATCTAAGTAATTCAATCATAAAACTGAAACAAGAAATACTAAATCAAAACAATGCTAATTTATACAAAATTTAACCAAAGTGTACTTAGCCTGGTATATGTGCCCTCCAACCTTGCCTTGTACACCTACAAAACTCTTTAGCTATAGCTAACTTAATAAAGCATCCACAACATGAAAAGAAAAAAGAACAGTATAAATGATTCTTCAAATTATCTCAAAAGTCTCCAATAATCTTAATACAAAATTACACTCTGAATGGTCCATAAACATTGTTTAAATAAGAAACTCATAAAGAAACTTTGTTATAATGTCCCTAACAGCCTTATCAATCCTAATCCGTCCATACAGGTCGAACTCATCAAGTATAGTTCACAAAATCAAGAAAAATCCCACAAAATAATAAATATGGTCCTTTTTACTAGGAATTCCTGAATGACATGTCAAGTTTAACCAACATTGATCGGTCTTGTTTTTGCTCAGTTTGACTAAACCAATAGGTGTTTCTTCATTCATGGTTCCCAAGATTTCCAAATATGCGCTCAGATCTCGCCTAGGTGTCTTGCGCATATGACTTCCATGAAGCTATTACGGGAACTTTTAATGCCGTCCAAATTTACTTTTAGAACCTAATTTTTACAAAAATTTCCAAAAATTGAAAACTTAATTTAGTTACCTGAATATGCAAAATAGGACTAAAATGTGGCATATATAGGTGAAATAGGATGGAATATGGTGGTAAATAAATGGATTTAGGATAGGCAAAGATGACCAAAATTGAGGGCCAATAGGGAACCTCTCTCTTAGGATTCCATGGGCTATAACTTGATTTATTTGAGGATGTCTAAAGCTAAGATTTTGCCCTCTATAAGGGAAAATGAAAATTATGCACAAAGAGATTAATTTTTAAAACCCTAGTTCAAGATATTACAAAGATTATGTTAACATGACCGTTGGTTAAACACACTTAATAGATCTTACAGAACTCAATTATGCAACTTTATTTGTTTTTTTATAAGTGCTGACAAAATTCATATTTGCCCAAACATAGCTCCACGAGGCAAGTTGAAACTCACCATTAAACTATAATCGGGACTCATGTGCAGAAAACATCAATTTTGTTGAACTCTAGAAACCATGTTACAACTAGGGGTACCTCAATTTAAAATTAATTTGTTGAAAAATATATAGATATATGGGTTTTCTCATTAATAAAAAATGCAAATTTTGCATAAGGGGTTGAAATTTTAAAAACCATAGCTCTGGTGATTGTGGGTAACATGTTCATGGGTATTGGAAAGATATAGTTATCAAAGATTATGGAACTAAATTATGCTTCTTGGTTTTGTTTTTATATTGTTGGACCAAATTCGTAATGTTTCCTTTAATGTCTCCAGGAAGACAGTTGCAAATCACCATAGATCTCTAATGGGGACGAGGATGTGTGAACCATTAACTGCGCTGGAATTCTAACATCAATTTACATCTAGGAAAACTCCTCTTTGATGGTTCCATTGGTCAAATGATTTATTAGAGGAACTTCAATTCTAGGGTCTTGTTTAGTAAGAATTAGTGAATTTGTTTTACACAATGGGCTCGATTTTACAAAATCCTAACTCAATCAATTATGCATAGCTTGTTCACATGTGCCTTGGCCATATACACTTGTTGGAGCTAACTAAACTGACATATGCTACTTGATTTTGTTTATACCCTTGGATCAAATTCACAATGTGTCCCTAATTTGTCTTTGCAAAATCAATTGCAACTCGCCATAAAACTCTAACAAAGACATGGATGGGTGAATTATCAATTGCATTGGAGTTTGGACACTATGTTACAACCAGGTGCACTCCTATCTTATGATTTCATTTACTGAAAAAGTATTTATTTAATGATATTTGAAGCTAGGGTTTTTCTCAGTAAATTCTATTCAAAAATTCTTTAACAAACAGAGAAAAATATGCTAATATATAAATTAATGTTAAGGAAAATTGTTTGAAGCATCAATTAGTTTGGTAAGTTTGGTATAATTCTCAAGAAGCTCATAGGATTATCTAAAGATGTTAGAGTGTGTTTTTAATTGTCACACATGAGTTTGTAGTTTCATGGTAGCTTGTAAGTGAAGAAACAATGCATTAATGTTTTGGATATCCATTTTCCCTCTTCTATTCAACACAATTGTTTGTTGATAACTATAAAAAAAGATGCCAATAATCATGTAACATATGCATTCATGAAAACCATGAGAAATTAGAACATAAATGCAAAATAACAATAGAATATTAAATGAAAGTCTTGTCTTTTTAAGGGGTACAAATTTGGTAATCACCCTAACCATTATTGAATACATGGAGGTTGAAGGGTGAAACTGAGTGACTCATGTGAACTAGAACCTCACTCTAAGTTGGAGTTTTAATGATTAGAGAGGAAATTATAACAATTACTAATTATTGGAGTTGCATGAGAGAGGAAATTTTGAAAGGAAGGAAAGAGTTAAAATATGATAGTTTTTAGAGAATATGTTGTGGACAAACTATATGGGATTTTAAATTTTCCATTGAAGGTGCAAAAGATACAAGATAAGTTATAAAAAATGTTAGATACGTTGAATGAAGAGAAAATTCTTTTGATGAGTAAAATATATCTCTAATTTAATTTTGACAAAGTTGTTGATAACTTGATTTTGGAAGAGTTGTTAAATGTTAGGCAAGTGACTCTATGTTGTGTAGTTTTGACCAAGTTGATAGATACATGAAAGGAACTTTGTAAGCTACATCACAAAAGGTAGTGGAATGGCTATGTACAACGATCAACCAATTTAGGTCATGCAATCAATGTGTGGTTGAGAAGCACCTGAATAAATCCTAAGGTGATGTAAAAAGAGAGACGCATATGATAATAGAGTGATAGTGTTTAGTTTATTGTAAAAGAAGAAGATTTGATGAAAACCATCATTAATTTCCATATATTGTATGTGATTTCCATGCTTGTTGAATTGAAGTTGTGAACAATGATAAAAATGGTTAAGAGCGGAATGTTAACAAAGATAGTGGAAGTAAGATAATGAAAATTATATGTGAAATAAGATTGTCATGTGGAAGTACACTTGATGATGTGGAAAAGTGATGTTGACAAGGATGATAAGGCGGAAATCATGATATGCAAGAATAGTAAGGATGCCATGATTAATGATGAGATGGATTGATGGATAACTTTGAGACATTATTTTTTCACAATAATGTTTCCACTTGAATCCCATGTGTTTATATCAATGATTGTATGTATTGTGCTAAACTTATTACTCATGGTGTTTAAGGTATTTTATAATATATTCACACTCACTTTTTTAAGCACTTATTCTATGCTGAAAGTATGTTTATGCATGTGCATATTCTTAGAATAGTTATAATAACATAATGGGTCAACCTCTTGTTAAATTCTTGAGGTGGAGGGAGACTCTAAACTACATATACCAAAACACTACATTTTCATCATTTGATTGTGATATCTTGGTACATAAATAAATAATATTTATTGAAAACAAGGGCAACGAGAACTTTTCACCTATAAATAGATTCATTAATGTGAAATTAACATGTAAGGTTAGGAAGTAATATTTTTATATTATGTTTGTGATTTTTCTGGTCAATTATACTTGTTAATCAAGTCAATCCTTTGGACCTAGTAATAATTAAATTCTTCATGAAGCCCCCAAATCTTGTGCACTTTCTTTAACAATTATACCAAATTGAATCCACTGTAAAGATAAAGATAAAAATATGGGATGGGAGGAAGATGAGGTGGACTATATGTACTAAATGGTTCCAAAAAATGAAATGTTGATGAATATTACTCCAAGTATATTGAAGCCTAGGAAGACCATTTATGATATTGTCATGGGGAGGATTTTTATAATAGAAATCGCTTAAAATCCCATTGAAAAGTGGATAGGGAGGTTTTCAATGGCTCTAGTTTGGGTATATAAGAACCTCATTGTTAGCAATTTGGTTGTGAGTTCTTCTAACGGGAATTAGAAGGTGGATCTAATTGCATCTAGGCTAAATTTATCCCCATAAATCCTTATAATTAATGTGGAGACACTTCACAAGGTTTTCATGCAAGAGATAGTTGACAAAGCCAAAAATGTGGATAAGGGTGGTATATTCCATCTAATTGGCTCATTTTTTTGTAATGATAACTACCATGTTGATTAATCTTAGGTGTAAGGTGTTGGTTTGTTTAAAATAGAATTGGTTCTAAGATATCTAGCTTATCATAAAACTTTGGTGATGAATATTGGACTCATTTTTTAGCCTCAAAAGGGCATAAAACAAAAGAAAAAGAGGGTAAGGTTGGCCTTGGGGAAGATGTAAGACTAGATTGGACTCTATATATGATATCGACATACCATGCATGTTGTTTTGCATGTGATTAATGTGTTTATGCCAATATTTTATGGCCATTAAGAAGGAATCATTTCGGCATGGTGGAGCCCATTCAATTTATTATCCAATGTCAATCCAATTGTAATGTGTTGATGAAAATTACAACCTTGGGAGGGTAAGAATGTTGGGTGAGTTAATATATTTTACTTTAAACTTCATGTATTATTAGGAATTTATGTAATCTAGTTGCATATAAGGCTCATCCTCATGTTCTTTAAGTATGATGACGTCTCATGTCTAAAAAAATGTATAACCCTAGAGAGAAATCCATAGTTATATAATTATTATAGTCCTTACTAGTGTAGGATTAAATAGTTGTCATCCTTTTATGGAACGCATTTGTCAATAATGCCATGTGTCCATATAACATGTGGAAATGAAGTTACTATATCGAAGTATAGACAAATTTCAAAACTCCCATACTGATATTTCCACTTGTTAGTTTTGATAGAAGAGAAATGTCTTATATATAATCTTTTACTTGTCTTGAATGGATATTGATTATTGGATCAACAATATTTCGACATCTTAATAAGAAAATCAAGTTCAAATTTTAAATTTTAAATTAACATATGCAAATTCAAACTAGCAATCTAACACTTCAACACTAAAGAAATAAAGACTTTAATTCATAAAACGTGTGCAGTGGAATTTGTATGTGTTTGTGTGCACTCATTCAAAATTACTTCAACTATACATTTTTTTACAAAATGGCACAATGTGCCCATTATTCAAAATGGCACCTCATGCCCAAACATGGAAGTATGGCATATGGTCCACTATATACAAATGACACGCGTTAGTCATTTACCACTGCCACACTCACCACAATCAATTGCTTCCTAGAGGTTGATCTTTCTCCTCCTAGTAGAAGAAGTATCTCAATTTGTTTTCTTTCTAGATATGGTTCATATCTTCAAAGACTACAAAAAGAAACAACATTCTCATTATATTTTTTTCCACAATGAATTATGACAAACTACAAAATGATAAGTTTTATAATTCAAGCATAGAAAATTTATTATAGATTATAGTATTAGTAGTGATGCTATTACTCTTCTCTACAATGATTATCTCTTCTCTATACCATCCTACAGTAGTTACAAGAATTAAAGCACATAATTTAAACAAAAGCACTTAAAATAAGTTCCACTTAGTGTGTATGAAAAAAATTACCAACGGATGATAGCACTATGAATGTCTCAATCAATAATTGATATTTACTAGTAGACAAAGCACTTCATTGCAGAACCTGCTCAAAGGCAACATATGATGTCACATCCACTGTATTATCATCATAGGATGATGGTCATGGGGTTACATGGGGGATAGATGGAGAAACCATTGTATATGAAACAATGGTCAATACAATAAAGGGATTGATGGATAGTGTTCAAATGCAACCAATGTCAATGGATGGGATGGAAAAGGTGACGAGGGTGGGAAAAAATAACCCCCATGGGTTGCGCAAATGATAGAAGTACCCTAGGGTATGAAAGTGGTATTCAAATAATTGGGGCAAGGTGACCAAAGGCTAAACTTTCCCTATTGTTTGGGACAAATGATGTGCACATAGTGGTTAGTGGTGAAAGGTATGAGGGTGATACTATGGACCTATAATAAAATGTGTTGACCTACATACACATTTATAATAATTTAATTAGTTAACTAGAATTACAAAACAACATTCACATACACATAATGTTTAATTTGAAACAAGATTCATGGAAAGAGGATGATATTCCCATCTCAAATGGACGTGGCTCCTCTATGGATGATACCTCAATATTTGAAAACATTAAATGAAATTTAAAATTATACACCCAAACTAAATAGACATTCAAACTAAAAGAATCTATAATATGAACTAGGATGAATATTTTTTTTACAAGGAATCATTTTAGTTCACCATACCTAAGTGTGTTGTACACCAAAATGGGCAAACCATAGTTATTTTCACAACACTCAAAAAAACTAATATTGATGTATATTTTGAGGTTGGGAGTTTGTTCTCAAGATGTAGCAATTGTAAACAACATATGATTAGATATTTACAGAAAACACATAATGACACACAAAGACACAATGAATAAGATAGAGATGGTCAAGATATTAACCTCCTCTATATGACTCTTGTGTCTACTATCCTTCAGTGGTACATAACAAGGCTTCTCGTAGCTCAAATATTTGTGGGGCTCATCTGACATTGCATGTTGCATCTCATCGAAAAAATATGCTACAAGGGATGAAGGTCCAATTCCTCCACCAACATTAGCAATGGCTCACTCCTCATGTGATAAGAATACAAAATTTCTATGTTGCAAGAGGTTATGACTTAAGGGAGCTAGAGTTGTCTATGTTTGAATAATACTCTTTCCTAATGGAGAGTGCTAGGTAGGGTGTTAGGCCTTCTCCTGCAAATATGTGGGGATAAGTTAGGTCCTAACTAACACTCTCTATCCCATGCATATACCATACTCACCCTTGTAATTATCCAATGTCAAAGTAGTTGACATGGAGACTTAAAATGTACTCTCCCCAAAATTTCTTAATAAAATACAAAGGGAGCTTCCTATTATTGTATGGGAGTTATAATATACCTTAAACCACCTATTCATCCAATGGTCTAGAAAGGGCTAGAAGGTGCAACAATCCATACAAATGCATTTCTTGTTGATTGGTGGTTATAATTGGTTATGTGGGTTAACAAATAGAGTCATCAATTGCTGGTGGTAGTGTTTAAATCTTTAACTTCCTTTTCATTTGGATAAATTCTATAATGCTCAAATATTATAGTCCTATAATAAAAAATATTAATTAATATGCCTTGGGCATTTGCAATGGGTTATACAACTGTATCTAGAGAAGTAGTTGGAGACAATTGAGGGGGTCTCTCTAGTATTTCAAAGGTTATATATGAGGGTCCTCATAAAACTTGCACCAATCTCATTGTTAGTGTTGGGTGCTTATGGGTTGGGGCTTGCTACACCTTTTAGGTGAAGTTGGATTTGGTTTCCCAGTAAGCTAAATAGTAATCAAGTGTCATACAATTCAATAATGTAAAATAGTATTTTAAAATAAATATATCAAAATAAAATAAAGTAAACTAAGTACACGTTTCAAATTACAATTACTTTAAATAAAATATATTCTTTCCAATTTTTTATAATGTTAAAAATTAATGAAAAATAATAAAAAAATCAATTTCCATGCATACTTATTTTCTTTGAACTACTAGAAGAAAAATCTTGATTCATGGGCTGAGACCCACAAAATTTATAAGCTCACCTTTTCTGCAATGTCCTTGGCATCTACGAAAATCGAGGACAAAGAGAACTGAATAAGTATTACTTTATATTTTTGAATTAATTTTTCATGTACATATCAGATATTGGTTGAAAATAAGTAATAAGGTATTAATGAGTGCTAGTTGTATATGCGCATCAAACTGTGAGTACATACAGCCACTATTCATTTGATGCTCTATAACATGCTTTATATTTGTGGTTCATTTAATGCCCTATACAACCCGGGTTCATGTAATGCTCTTGAATAAGAGCATTACACTGCAGCAGTTCATTCATTTCATTCACTTGAATAAGAGCATTACAGTAATGATAGATTTGCCATGGGAATCGCAATTTCTTTCGGACGCTTCATTTCCTTAGTTTGAATTCGCAAATTTGGAAATTTATTAATTCTGAAAAATCTTGCCCTTTGTTACCTGTTCATGATCAGTGAAGTGAAAATTAATTACATTTCACAATTTTTCTCGTTTGTCAATAAAAGAGTCTGAGAATTCTTACAATACATAATTTCCCATATATAATTTCGCATGATCGACAATAACAAGTTGGAGGATTCTTACAGCGCAATTTTTCTAATGCTATCAGGAAAAGTATGGTACATAGAAAAAATAGAGTTTAAATTATGAGGAGACCTATTCCACGGTGAAAAATATTAGAGGTTAAAATCTTCTAAACATCATACTAAACTTGATTGATGTAAGTTTTGTGTAATTTAACATATTGACCTCCTGATTCAGTCAGCTGAATCTTCGACTGGTTAACTTTTCAAAGCACTCATCAATATGGTCAAAATTTTGGGGTTTCCGTAGGTGGTGTTCCTGGCTAATTTGCGCATTCAGAAATATTGACATAATTGAGATGTTGGAAAACAGTATGAAGACGCCGCCAAGGTCTATCAGTATCGCTCTGTAACCGGATATGAAAGACAAGATGGTCTTTAATAACCATCTTCTCCTGAGCATATACTTGTGAGCATCCCAACATTTATCATCAGAAAGGGATTCTCCTTCTGAATTTTACAATGTCCAATAAACTCTTGTAATGAAATACATCATACATTTGACTAGAAGTAATTTGCATTCAGCTTGAAATTAGGGTTTAAAATGTCCATGTTGAAATCAGTGAAAGAGCTTCTCACATTGCAACTGCGTAGCAAAAGATTATGCAAGACCTTGGATTCAAAACAATAAAGGGAATGGGAAACGCTGGAAACTTCAACAGTGCACTGTTCAGACAGGTATACTTCTGCAAACAACAATAAAGAGAATGGGAAACGCTGGAAACTTCAAAAGTGCACTCTTCAGTCAGGAGTACTTGTGCAAACACAGAGAGCCTCTTTTTAAGGAACAACAAGCAAGTGAGCAAAGGGCAAAGCTAAATTAGAGTGAGAAAGACCTCAGGAAATCATATAGAGAAATACTTGGAAGAGATTTACAAACGAAGAACAACATGAGGTCCTTTAACACACTTCTATTAATTCAATCATTATAGTATATGAATACAAATATATATACATATATACCCATCTCGTAAAACTTCAAGCTCTCCATGGACTTAACTCTCTAATTTTTTCATTGCTATCTGAGGTTTTATCACATGTATATAATATCTTACATCTCTTACTTTCACCTAACACCTCTGTTTCAGATTATAACACTTCAGTTACATATTATGACAGCAATCTGAAACATCAACTTGATATAGAATGATGTTACATGGACAGGAATCTCATCAATGAGAGGAACATTTACCATAGATGTTAGAAAAAAAAATTGGTAAAAATAATTCAGAGAATAACTATGATGTCCCAATTATAATCAAGGGATTGGGAGGACCCAATTATAATCAAGGGATTGGGAGGAAGTGAATACCATGGCAGGGAATATCACCAAACAAAGCGGCAGAAACATTGTTGTACAGTTCTACCGAGCAAAAATTTCGCGTAGGCTTCGCACTAGCATTTTAGTGATGAAGCTAGAGAACGCGCCCAGAGCTTCAGATGTGGTTTTATGTCCACTCCTGTTGCCTTCAGGCTGGGCAGTTCCCAATTTTCCAAGGGCGATTCTCGAAACTCTATTTTCTTGTTGATACTATGATCGAATAATAAGCGCTTCAATCCAGGGAGAAGATCCAGTAGTCGCGGGCTCAATTTGTCGTGGCTGAAGTCAAAACCAAGCTCCATAAAGCCTTTTAGCTCTTGAAATTCCAGATCAGATGTACTTCTGGGGCCTCTCTTTTTCTTCATCTTCTGCCGCTGCTGGGATAGCTCCATTTTGGGCGAAATGGTGTCCAACTTTGGCAGCGCGTTTCGGTAGTAAACACCCAAAGTGCTGCTCCGAGGCACAAAGGACATGTTCGGAGCTGAGGAATTGCCTTGCCTTCTCTGAAAAAGCGGAACAGGGTGCTGGCCTCTAATGGAAGTTGTTGAATCACTCTTGGGATATAACTCGGATGAAAGCAGAGGAAACTGAAGGCTCCTGATTCTCATTATATCGAGTTGTTCTCTTTCGTAGATAGTTGCCTTCATTAACAAAGAGGAATAAATGCAACAAGCTGAGCAATGCTTACAGTCCAGCTGGAAGGAGAGGAAACTAAAAAAATATGTGGACCAATCCATGAAAGAAACTGAAAAATAGATGTCGACATTGCGTACAGTGGTAGGATGAATTTAAAATAATGATAGTAGATGACCAATTGACAGATGTCCAAATGTTATGTTGTTTTATGGCTGGTGTATCAGTTAAGGTTAAATTGTATTAAAAGTTAATAGTAAGAAATTAAATTCTATTAATAGTTAATAATAATAACAATCATATATATATATTCCTTCCGTTCATATTAAGAGAAGCTTAAAAGTTTTTAGGTAATGTGATTTTCTTTGAGAAATGGTGATAAGTTACGTGAATGAGTAAGTTTAGATAATTTATGAATTAGCAATCGTATCAAAAGATGTAAGGGAATGTTGAATATGAGATTTATTATAGGTATTAAAAAACTATATAATTTTTTCTTTGGGGTTGATATTCAAAAAGGATTTAGAATTTGAGAAATTTAATTTTTTAATTTGTGATAAATTTTAAACTAGCAATTGTATAGAGAAGTGCAAAGGAATGTTGAAAGGTGAATCATGTATTCCAGAATTAGAGTTTTTGAATTTTTTTTCCTAGATTGCATTCTTGAATGCAATAATTATTTCCAATGTCGACTCCCCAAGCCGAATGAAGTTCATAGCTGCATGCGTTGAATGCAGTGATTATTTCCAATGCTCACTCCCCAAGCCAAATGAAGTTCGTAGATGCATGCATCCTCATGTTCTCACACGATTCCTCGTAATAAATGTTTTTGATGTTGAGTGTTAAGTACCACACAACCTTGTAGATGGCAAGCACTGTGAAGAGCCTTTGGCTGAACTTTTTGCTCATGGCCATGGATTTCCCAATAGCGAGAAGCTTCATTGTAGGGCCTTTCATGATCTTGGCGAAACAGGAGTCCAAAACATTATTAAGACCTGAAAAAGATCTCGTCATAGAGCCGTTTCTTGCAGGCGACTAAAATCCTGACCGCAATTTTCACAAAGCATATCTCGGGACAATTTAGAGTTGTGACGAGAGGAACACTATGCATTAATCACTCATGATAAAAAAATGATATTTTTAAATTCTACGAGGTTTTGTTGCACGAAAAAGGAAAGAAATTGTGACGATAGAAGAAAAATTGAGATATGTGACGACAATTACACCATCCACCCATTGATCATGGTCAATATAGATAATGATATTGAATGACTTTGCGTTTCGTTGGAAAATTCTCATCCACAAGATTACAGGACCCACGGCTTGTACGTGATCTACAGATAGGTAGCAAAAGATGCACACAAATCTCACTCGATTTTAATCATATAGTTTTGAAGTAGAGAAGAACTCAGTACAAATGCCTTGCCTTCAAAACAAGTTCAAAAGGGGTGTTTTTGCAACACAATGAAAGATCTCCTACAATACAATGGCCATGGAGCACACGATGATTCCTGAAGAAGTGATCCTTCAAGAAGTATCTTTTCTCAACGTCATTGATTACTCTGAAATCCCTGCCGATGAGACATCTGAGTTGACAAGCAACATAGTATCCCCTTTTTGTCACTTTGCATATGTTGCAGCAACCACCGAGATTCAAGAATCAATATATACCATTTTAGCAGAAGCATCCAAATCTCTAGAGGAAATGAGCCAAACCATGTCACTCTTCTTCTTTGAGGATTGGTTTTGATATAATTCTAATTTAGAAATGTGAAAGCACCTTCTTTATTTCAATAAACAACAGAAGAAAATACGATACAACGAGAGTTGGTTTAGATATCCATGCTTTCTCATATTAGCATAAATGCTAGTTAACAGAGAATGCTCTCCATCAAAATTATTGAATTCTACAATCACATGGAATTTTGATGTTTTGCAGAATGATCTACTTCCTTTCCTATGTGACTTTCACAGAACAAATCCCTTGTCATGGCCTCATAGCTTAAAGATTTCAGTTCGACGGTTGTAAGTCAACTACATTACTTGTATTACTCCCAAGTTGACCATTCAAGATGGACATGCATGCCACATCACGATAAGAATTAGTTTTCAAAAATATAAACAACAAAGTTCAGATATATACTGCTAGCAAAGAATGCATAACCTTTCTCCATTATTGACAAAAATATAAATATTATATATATATATATATATTTGCAGTACTAATAAAATTTGACGTCTCCGTGTTTATTCTTTTGTTCCAAGTGTTTAATAACAAGCAACGAGACCACAACATAGAGACTTATACATAGAGAGTTAATGATTGGCAAGGAAGTTAAACCAATTAATACAGTCAACTATGAGGAGCAGCTTTCACAAAGAATGAAAGCGTGAAAAAGGCATACACATGTCTACTCAAAGACACAAAGTAGCTCAATAGTTAGGAGTTAAGGATAGCCAAAGGTGGAGCTCTGAATGTTAGCTCAGAGAGAGAATCAAGACTTTAGTTAGGAGTTAAGGATAGCCAAAGGTGGAGCTCTGAATGTTAGCTCAGAGAGAGAATCAAGACTTAGGCGGTTTTGGTAGTTAGTCAGCTTGCCTTGACGTGTGATAGATCTTCATATTTACCAACAAAAATAAAATCCAATAATGGGAATTTTCCGATTGTTGTATCTTTGATTATCATAGAATAGTAGGAATTCCATTACTATGAGTTTAACTAAAATTTTGAATCCAATCATGTACAAATTTGGTTGAATAGGAACCAGAATCCAATCATGTACAAATTTGGTTGAATAGGAATCATTAAATTAGGCAAACACATCTGTTTTTGAACAACATAGCTCATAAAGTTTTCCAACACTTCAAATGCAATCCATATTTGGCTAGAATTTATTTTTAAATTACACCTTTCCTTCATTTTTCATTTTTCAAAACATCAGCAATGGGTTATCAAGTCAGTGAACATCATAAATGAAACCCATTTTCAAGTATTTGGCTAACATTTCTTTAATTTACCGTTTCTCTTCAGTTTTGAAAACATGGAAATAGGGCATTAGTTCATTGGTGAGGTCAAAAGAGTATGATTTGTCCACCAGAGTTCCATTCTCGTTGTGGCCTTCCGCAACGATTCAATTAAAATGATCCAAAATTGGACCCTCTCGAGTAAATAGTTCTAGAAGAAATATTGATGATTGTCATAGTTCGAAAGTCATAGTTTTGGAGTGCCTGTTTGTGTTTTAAGGGTCTCTCAATTGACCTAGACACTCAAAAAAAATAAAAAATGCATTGAATCAAAACAAAATTTAGAGTTTTCAATTTCTCCCAAATTTTGAAAGAAACACATTTTCGGGTAGCTTTTGGATAACACTTATAATGCTCCATATTACTAAACCTTATGGAATGACTTTCAACGTGCAAGGTATTATACCATCCACAATGTTTTTATTGTCACTGTGGTCTTCCTCACCGTTATGGCATGAGTCTCAAGGAACATAGTGTTAAAATATCTACCACGATTCCATTCTAGTTGTGGTTTGTTTTGTTCCAAAACCTTATAGCATGGATTTCAAAAGCCAAGGCTAAAGACTCAGTGCAAGACCCGAGGAATAGATAACACTGATATATGGTATCTAAAACAAATACTTTCAGACGAAAACAAATATTTAAAACAACGAGCCCTTACCTCGTAATCCACTTGAGCATCGACCACTGGATTAGACCCTGCTAGATTCCCAGATTGAGCATTTGACTAGATTGTCAAGTGTGTTGCTTCTATCAATTCCTGTAGCAGGAAAGTTGGAAGAGGAAAAGTTAGTCTTACAAGCGGTGGAGGTGTGCACCAGTGCGAACACTTTCTTGCAACCTATTTGCAAGATATCCGTGTAAATAAATTCGCCAATGGATTCAACCCAACTCTATTGAAATTTAATCTGAAAAACGTGGAAAATGTGGAATGCTCTTTAAGAGGCATCCCACTAGGAGGATATGTGGGGTTTGCGGATAGTGAGAAGGATAATAATATAACTGCAGATGATAAAGATTTACCGAAAGATAGGCCAATTAAAGACTTTGTTAGTGTCATAGTTGTAACTTTGGCAGCCAACATATTGTTCATTTACACTATCCTTTTCGTGGAGGTTTTGATTATTGGAGCGGTGGAAAAGGAACCCTTCTTGGGCATCATGGTTCCTCAAGTCTTCGCTTACCTTGCAACTACTCGTGACGGCAAGGAGTCCTGTGATCTGGTGTTGGGAGTCGATGATCATATATTAGTGTGAACAAGGCAGAGGTGGTCACTCAAGTCTGCATATAATGCTTGCCAAGATTGTGAGAGATAAAGAGGAGATATATCAATAAATGTTTCCACGTGTTGATTTTCAATGTGAGGGAATGGAAAAAAATATTGCAAGGAGATTGGCTAGACTGAACAATGCTTTCCTAGCCAATTCCATAAAAGAAAACACCTTTTGGCCTAATTAAAATAAATTTATACTAATTTATTTATAT
>APFE030172437.1:49505-68096 GCA_000404065.3 Pinus taeda
TTCTTGGTTTCCATAATTTTTCTTTCCACTATGTCACAAAGCCCTTTTACTCTTTCCAATTGTTGTGGTGTTACTCTAAAGAAGGTGTTGCTCTTTGTATCCTCATATGTGCTATCATTTCCTCCGTGAAAATTGACCACGTAACAAGTTGTTTACGAGAACAAAGCCCTTCATACCATAAAAATTGATCTGGTTCTAAATATGACAATGTAATACATACCTTTTGTAACAGTGGTACACCATGTAGATCAAAATATTGCTCCATTTGAAGTATCCAATTTACGGGATCCTTGACATCAACCTTCCTCTTCTTGTTTTTTCTTGATTTTAGGAGCTCGATCTTGAAATGACTGTAACTCTGTACTTTCAGATCTTTAGGTTTTAAAATTGCAACCTGTATTAGCCCTCTGCGTCCTCTTTCCAATGCCACCAGTATGATCCAAATTGGATTCTCTAAGAAAGAGTTATGCACAATCTCCCAAGATGACCTGATTATAGACCTTTCCAGAAGAGCGAACTTGTATGAAGTGCCACGTGTCACTATTTTAACCTTTGGCACTGAAAACTATATACAAGAAGCTACAGTCTGTCCTCTTTCTGTACCTTCTTACAAAATTTTAATCCGATGCTCAGAGAGAAAGTTTTGATGATTTTCCCCAGGTCACCTGTCTGGAATGTAATTCAGGAATCTACAAAAAGAGAAACTTCCACAGATAATATCTCTGCAAATATAGTGCGAAAAACTCTGAAATTCAGATCGAAGGTTTAATGCGATGTCTTTTGAAATGGGTTTTTTTTTAGCTTCCGCAACGTCACAGAAAAAATGTTATGGCGAAAATGCCACGATGACCTGTTTGGATCAGCGAAACCCTAGAATCCAAAGCTCTGATACCAAATGATATGAAACCAGCTCAAGAAAAGATAGAAAAGGTAGATCAACGCCTTAGAATTCAACCTCTTTGAGGGGCCAGCCTCCTTTACATTACATAAATGAACAATTCTTGGATGATACAAATGGAAATACCTCCTTTCTATATATATGAGTTTAAGGGGTCATAACATAATCAGAGCCGACATAACAATAATAATGTAAGGGCACAATAATAACAATAGTGGGCTTCAATGGGGCACAATAGTAATAATATGGGCACTACATGGGTACATCAATATAATAAGTGGGTTGTGCATAGGGGCCTAACATCCTCACAAACTCTCAGAAATTTCATGAATCCTTTCGATTGAGACACACTCACTACATGTCACCTTGTCTTTGAATGAGATACTGCATGTCTCCTTTTTAATGATCAATTTTCCAACTTTCCTACTATTCTAAATATCCCATAGACCTGAGGATTCAACATGCTTATTAATATATTTCTCTATGAAATATTTATCTCTCAAATAAGAAATGTCTGAAACCGGTATCTTTCATTCTTACTCTTGCACTTGCATGGACTTCAATGCCTCTATTACTATGTAATAAGGAATTATCCTCTTCTCCAATTTGTATGTAAATAAATTTAAATACTTCAACATACTTTCAAAACAACCATCATATTTTAGATATGAGGTCACAATCTTCCTCTATGTCTCCATGTTTCTTCGAGCTAAAAGAACATATTGATAGTCACCAAGATAGGTTGCACAAATGTCTTTTAGGAGATTTCTTAGATTTTAAAAGTATCCTCTACATGTGTTTTCATCGTAATACATTTGATAACATTCATTCGAGAACTTAGGTGGAGCTGAATAAGATAAATAAATGTGAATGAAGATCGAATCAACAGTGAATGTTCTTCTTTCACAATCCCTTCGAGATATTCCAAACAGACATACAATCGTAATAGACCAAATAAAAAATCCTCATAAATCCTTTCTCGACCATCAAGAGAAACTACGTTACTTGGAAAGTGGCTTGGAAAACATGGTATGTAAGAAGAAAATTGAAGTAGGAGATGGTAATTTATTCACCTTAATTGATGTCCTTGGCCACATGAATACTCTTAACATCACTAATGTTGATTCTGGATGCATTGGGAATGAATGAATGGTTGATGAATGATGGAATCAAACAAATGTCGTAGTAATGCCTCTTTTCAGTGGGATTCATCCAATCACTTATGTTTTCTGGAGATATTTCATACCTTTGTTGTCAATATTCTCATATTATTGATGGGTGGTCTCCTAGGAAATTGTATCACTTTTGGAATATTCCATCACGTGCTCCGGAAATGTAGGAACAAAACTTATGAAGGTGAAACTACGGAAGGGTTCAAATGACAGTACATCATATCCAAACTGCTCGATTGCATTTAGAAAATTCTAAATGTTGCACCAGGTGAAGGGACTTGCTACATGTGAGGAGTAACGAAGAAACATTCTCACGCAAAACCCTTCCATGTGACAGGTTTTCACTGGATGAAGGAGGACAAAATTAAATCCATGTGATTAGATGGGGTGAACAGTGTCTGCTCACACCAAACCCGTAGATAAAATGCCTTTCGACATAATTATACTTATAGGTTCAAATTGGTTAATTTTTAGCATTTGAAGGTTGTAATTAGTGACACTTATTCTTTAGTGTTAGTTGCCTTTTTCACAAATGCAAAATCACTCATCATCATCATTCATAAGTGGTTCAGAAAGGGTTAAACTTTCTTTCTATTAGATGTCTTTGAGTCTTGTCTCATTAACATATTTCCTCACATCCAAGAAATATGGGATATTAATCAACTAAAGTAGTCATATAAATTAAATGGTTGATAAATATATATACTCATTAAGCAACCTATCTTGTGCTATATCTCACATTGCTAAGATTAAAGCAATCATATAGATTAACTAAGTTGTAACCTTATCTGAAATTAACAATAATAATTAATATCTAACTTAAACACATAGACACATTTAAAGAAACATGTAATAAAATTCTTAACCATGAAAATTTATCTCTACTTTACCACCAAGATTCTTAACTTTTGATATAAATCTCAACCTTATATGTGTGACTACTATTGAATTTATTCATGACTACTATTGAACATATTTAATATTTAATAATGTTACACCTCTACCATTCAACTATTAATTATTGATTAAAAATAAATAAATTCTCAAATTTTATTCTAAAATAAACACGTCATCTTTAAAATCTTATTTAAAATTCACAACACACACACACACACACACACCATATATATATAATTAATATTTTTAATTTGAATTAATTTTTAATTTTGTGTTATTAAATTTAAACTATTAGATTAACTATTTAAATTCGTTTGAGTTTATTTACATACAAAAAAAAACCGATATTTTTCAAAAACCATTTCAAAAAATAAATAAATAAATTCAAAATTATATTTGCAAAGCTATAAGAATTTAGGTAGCTATAATTTTAATTTAGTTCATTACTACAACTTTTATATCTTAAGGATATTTTAATGTTTAAAATTATAAAAAAAGTTAGATTTTTCTTTAGTGAATAAAATGTACTGACAATGTTCATGGGTCATGTTGTTCTGTTAAGGCACTCCATGGTGAAAATGTCATTGGCTTGAAATTCCATGGGAAAAGAATACAGCAATGTTAAGGGTTGGTGTGACCCAAGTTGAGTGAGATCCCATGGTGATTTCAACTCTTTGCATGACCTTGGGTTGTCACCACTCAAGCCACAAATTAGGCACGATAGGTATCGTAGGACTCACATTATTTTGATTGTTTGCATGCCCCTGGGTCACTACTACTCAAGCCACAAATTAGGCATGATATTTATCACAAGACTCACATTACCTAATGAAAAAATGTATTGAAAATAAAAACAAAAAACAGTAGAAGCAAACTCAATGTTTCATCATTTAAATTGTATTTTTTATTTCATAAAGAAAGCGTAGTCTAACAAGTAGATAAAATGACCCATTTCCAAGCACTTTTCATGGTTAATTTTATTCAAAATATGTTACATATTTTCAAAAATCCTAAATTTAAGTTGTTTAATTTGCAAAAATTGAGTGCCTCAGGGGTTTTTAGGGTGCTAAATCCATTTATGCATTTAAAAATGTATTTTCAACAAGAAATTACTCTCGCTAGAAATTGTATTACCAAATTCCCACCAAAAATCCATTTCATTTATTAGTTAAACTACACCCATATATAAGTTTAAAACATTGAAAAAATTTAAAGATTGTATAGATTTAATAACTTAAGATTGCATAGACTTGATAATTATTAGATGTTTTTGTTTTGTTTAAGAATATTTTCATCCCAATTTTATTGTGTCGAGAGGCACTCTACAACCCAATATAGAGGATCTTTTCTAGAATAATGTAAATAAGTAAGTAAATATGTCAACATTTTTTAAATGTAAAGAAAAATATATATGAAAAAAGATTGAAAAGAAAAATTGCTGACTTAATATGTTTTAATTAATATTCAAATTAAAACATATATAAATGTAAAATGTAAATGCAATGTAATGTAAAATGTAAACTGTAAAATGTATAATACAAAATGTAAAATGTAATGCAAAATGTAGTCGCGGGCTTCAATCCAGGGAGAAGATCCAATAGTCGCGGGCTCAATTTGGCGTGGTTGAAGTCAAATCTAAGCTCCATAAAACCTTCAAGCTCCTGAAATGCCAGATCAAATGTAGTTATGGGGCCTCTCCTCATCTTCATCTTCTATCGTTGCTATGATAGCTCCATTTTGGGCAGAATGGTGTCCAACTTTGGCAGCACATTTGGATAGTAAACACTCAAAGTTATGCTCTGAGGCACAAGGGACATGTATGGAACTGAGGACTTGCCTTACCTTCTCTGAAAAGGTGGAACAACACACTGACCTCTAATGGAACTTGTTGAATCACTCATGGGTGATAACATAGATGAAAGCATAGTAAACTAAAGACTCTTGATTCTCATTATATTGAGTTGTGCTCATGGTGTTTGTTTATTTCGTCGGTTGTCTCATTTATTAAAAAGCTAAGGAATTCTTATTTTCTAGCTGGAAGGAGATTAAAATAGTAGTATATTGACCAATCCAAGAAGGTAGATTATGAATTGAGAAACTGAAAAATAAATGTCGACATTGCATACAGTGGTATGACGAATTTAAAATAATAGCAGTAGATGATCAATTAATAGTTGTCCTAATGTTATGTTGTTATAGGATTGTTATCTCAATTAAGGTTAAATTGTATTAAAAGTTAATAATAATAACAATCTTATTATGATATGGTAAATTATATATTATCATCTATATATATATATTATATATATATTATAATATATATATATATAATATATATATATATATATAATATATATATATATAATATATATATATATTTATTATAAGATGACTTTTTTCCGAATGGTGATGAGTTATGCGTATTAGTAAATGTGAATAGGGGGTGGTTATCCATATTTTAGTTGATGAGGTAGATTTATAAATTTTATAGATAACTTATGAATTATACTTATAGGTTTTAATTAGATTATTTTTAACCATTTGTAGGTTGTAATTAGTGATACTTAGTCATTAGTGTTAATTGTCTATTTTCCAAATTCACACTCACTCATTACCATAATTCCTAAGTGGTTCAAAAAGGGTTAAAGTTTAATTTCTATTAAATGTCTTTGAATCTTGAGTCATTCACATATTTCCTCACATCCAAGAACGATGAGTTATTAGCCAATTAGCTTAGCCATACAAATTAAATGGCTAGTAAATGTGGATACTCATTAAGCCATCTGCCTTATGATAGCTCTCACATTTCTAAGATTAAAAAAATCATATAAATTAACTAAGTTATAACTTTATTTTAAAATAATAATAAATAATTAATATATAACTTAAATACATAGACACATTTAAACAAACATATAAAAAAATTCTTAACCATGGAGATTTATCCTTACTTTACCTTGAAGTTTCTTAACTTTTGGTATAAATTTCAACCTTATATTTGCCTAACCACCCCTCCCATATCTAGCCACTTTCCTTGCCCATCAGGGTAAACATGAAAAGAAGAGATATTATTACATGAATCAACTTCCTAAGTACAATTAAGGAAGTGGAATTGATGAAAAAAAACTTTACTGACCTTCATTAGGAGCTACACGGCCCCCAAGGTCCAAACGAGCCCTCTAGGTGCACAAACCCTTATTTAATATGCTTTTCCTTACTGATATGGACTCCTAAATGCTAGAATAACACTTCATGAATTCTATTGTAATCCTCCAATCACATCCATGAGCCTACAAGGGAGTGACCACAATTTTGTTTTACCAATTTTTGTGCTAGTGATCGTGTGATCTAAGCCACTTTTTCAAGGCTAGTCTCCAGACCACTGTCCAGAACTTGATGAGACTTTCTAGAATGATGAATGACACACAGAAAAAGTTTTTAACAGAAAAATTAGATAAGAACTTGACCTAACCGGGTCTAACCATGATAGTCATTATGTCAAGCATGTTGAGAAAATGAGATCTACAGGTCATGAATGCAAATCTGGACATAGAGTTTTGAAACTTATCTGAGGTTTACCAAGACGACCAATTCCCTCTCACAATAGTTTCAATAACATCTATTGGGTCATTCATTAAATAACATTCATTTATCAATCAATACATGATAAGAGCCATAACTTGAATCTTTCATAAAACCATGGTAATAACTAGTGTATAACCAAAATAAAAACAATGATATAACAACCATTAAAGCCACATTATAAAAATTATAATTACTCGTGAAATACAAGAGGAACTTATCTCTTATTGACATATGAAAAATCCAACAAAGCCAGGGACTTCCACATAGCACCTCACCATAGATTAGGCTGAGCCAATTCTTACTTTCAACCAATAACCCCCATGCCATATTCCAAGCATGAATGTGGGATCTCGTGGGATAAACTGACCCATAAAAAACCAAAGGAATTAAGAGGTGGAACAACCTCCACACTCACCCTACCATGATCTCACCCAAACTTGTCCCAAGATCACAAAACCAAATCGACATTGGGTGTCTCAGAATTCCTTTACCATCCCTTGAGGAACTTTCTTGTCTCCACCCACATGTTGAGGGCTTCTTGTAGAAAACCATCTCCACCCCCAACCCTTTGGATTTCCTAAGACCACCTCACCTAGATCCAAAACATTTCGGTAATCCAAAGCTCAACCAAGAATGAATTCCATCACACCATGGCTATTCAGAAGTGGTAAGATAAGGTTGAAACCACTATCAAAACCCAAAAAAACCTACGTAAATGACAACAAATGAACCACATACACATATGCATATGCCATGCATTCCAAAAGAAGCTAGGAAATCATAGATGCAACCCGTTACCTACAAGCATTCCCACTGAAGGTGCTTGATCCAAATTTCCTTTCTTGATCCTTGCTTTCCATGTCCCTCCTTTGCTTGCTTTCTTGCCTTGTGCTTCCTTTTCTTGCTTGATTTCCTTGTCCTTCCTTTGCTTTCTTTCTTTCCTTCCCCTCTTGGTTCTCTTCTACTCTTACAAAAAAATTCAATAACTAAACTGAAAAAAAGTTGTGAACTAATCCACAAAAGCCTTTTTATCATTTACGCCTCTAATTTTTTCGTTTTCCTTCAATTTCAGCGCATGCAAATCTGTGACATTTCATCTTCCTTTCCTCCTAATTTTCTTTATTTCCATAAATAAATGTCAATTAATGCCTCTTTTCCTTCTCCAATTCCTTTTCCATTTTCCTTACCCATAATAAACCAAATGAACGCCTACTATGATGTTTTTCCCAAAATTCAACTTGGAATACGTGTCTCGTGACCTTGGTCTTATTTTTCCTTTATTACTTTATTACATGAATTTTTAACCTAGGGTTGTTACAGACCCCTCCCCCTTAGGGAAGTACCATCCTCTGTGTTCTATGACACCTATAGCCAACAAGACCTCTAAAATGTAGAACATACTTCCCATGGAGCTTTATAACTCAGCTCATTACATTATTTACAATGATCACTAATGAAAACATAACAATCATAGAATGTATTGGAGATTTATAACACATCTCATTACATTATTTACAATAATAACCACATATACTTATGCACATTTTCTTCAACCATAAATAAACCAGATTTTCTATGGAGCTTTATAATGATATCTTGATACAATGTTTATAATATCATACACATATACATATGTGCATTTGCTTTAACTAGCAAATAAAAGGATACAATACCTACATCCACATCAAGGGAATCCAAAGGCTCACACATCCACCCTCAAAAGTAGTACCAAGATTCACCTCCTTCCTAGGAAGTCTAGAATCCACTCTCAAAGTCAAACCTATATATAATGTCTAATGCTACGATCCTTGTACTACCTGTTCCCTTAGTGAATAATTACTGACTCATTGTTCGAGGGTACACTCCCAATGTGCATATGATTCCATCTAGAAATACTAATTACCAAAATAAATTCATCCCCTAACCTTACCTTCTTTTCTACAAAATCCCTCGGCAATCCGATCACCCCCTTTCGTGTAATCACTCACCTTCCAAGTTCCCTGGCATCCCCTTCCTTGGGCGATCCATCCCTTGGCAAGGTTTCCTTACATTGGAAGGTCCAAAAACCAAGGCATATACCTACCTCTAAATCATCACATATGTCATAACATGCTCATGGAAATCAATGGATGCTATTAGGTACCGATGTCCCATAATGGCTTGCTCTTGAATGCTTTAGAAGGATATCATTGTGTATTCCAATTTCTACTTTTGTTGTTGCTAATCCTTGCAGACAGTTTCAAACACCCAAACTGGACATAATTTCCATCAAAATAAAAGGAATTGAAACTAATTCAAATCATACCTCATTGGTGTCCCATCAATAAGGTACACTTGCAATTCCATTTACTTCCTCCCACAATAAGTCAAACCAGATCTTTGACCAAATCATCATGTATAAACATATAACATCTAGTTAGCTCGAAACATAACCATTACAAATCAGGTTCATAGATCACATGCATAATTAAAAATGAATAAAATATTGATACTTATATTTCAAATGATTCTTTTGTTGTTGACTTTGTTCTTTTCCCTTTCTATACACACAGTAAATCGGTTGCCAAACCTCGCTAGCACTCGATGTCTTCTCTTTAAGAAACAAGGGAATTTGGAGACTAAACTGTTGCCTTCCTCAATATCAACAGCAAAGGTATCCCGATACTAAACTACCTCAACCATTAATAGGAAGAAGAATGGCTGATACAATCCCATAATTTCTTATCCCATCACACTACACAACACATACACATACAAAGTGTACAACACAATACATACACCTGCACTCAGTGTACAACACAACACATACACCTACACCTAGTGTACAACACCACACATACAGCTACACCTAGTGTGCAATGCCACACATAGTCCTACACCTGGTGTATAACACGACACACACACCTACACCTGGTATAAAACACAACACATATATGTACACATTGTACAATACCATGAATTCACATGTAACGATACAATGGCTACACAATGCTCGTAACTCCATACTGAATATACATAACACAACATGTATGGTGTGTACACAATACCACATGTACACATCACCACCTGCACAATGTGTACACAACACCCAATGTATACAACACCACCTACACAACATGTACACAACATCACGTGTACATAACACCACATGCATGACATGTACACAACATCACATGCACGACATGCACATGAAAATGCCTACACACATCACCCCATGTACAACATATGCACAACACCACATGCAAAGAGCACCACATGTACCATCATGCACACAACACCACATATACATAGCACCATATATACAACATGTACATATCACCATATGGACACAACACCACATGTACAATCATGCACACAACACCACATGTTCATAGCACCACATATACAACATGTACATAGAACCATACGTACATAGCACTATATATCCAACATGCGCACAACACCATATGTACACAACATCGCATATACAACATGCAATTTGTACCATGTGTATGCAATACCACAAGTACAACATGTACAACATATACACAACAATACTATTGCATAGCCAAAGGCCACACTATCTCTACCAAGCAACCTAGATTCTAATGTCTTTCCACTATCCATGATTTTCTCAGCATGTCACGAATCGCATTGCTTTCATTCAGTTAATGTAACTCTCAACATTACCTTCCATAGCATAAACATAGACATAGTATAATCACATAATATAAATTCATATTAACATGATGCTAACCTCGTAGTTGTTAGAAATTAGCTAACGGAGCAATGAAAAACACAAAATATCGTGAAAACACAAATACAAAAACACATAAAATAAGAGAGACACGTATATACCTGGTTCACCCAATCTGGGCTATGTATCTAAAGAAACATCAAGTCCTTCCTTTTATATTATTCTGCAAAATGAATAGATATAACCTACAACACATATGATGTAATTTCCTCTTCGCTCTCACACAACCTTCTCTCTCTCTCTCTCTCTCACTTAGAATAATCATGCACAATTGCAATATAATTCCCTCATATAAACTGAGGATTTCCTTGTAGGGAAAAAAAATCTAAATAAATATAACTTCTACCGTAAGATAATCCACCTAATGAATGACTCAAATTAAATACAAAAATTCAATATTTTACAAGGAAATTTTCATCTATTTTTAGCTTCGTGGGTGCTGCCCTTGAATGCCTGCTAGGGGAGGGCTCATAAAATTTGACATCTCCCCCCTCGCTAGATCCCCATAACAGTGTTTAAATAGATAATGTTTCTACCCTGTTAGGAACATGGATCCAACGAGGGTGAAACAAAAAACCTTTGAACGATCTGGAAGATAATAAGGCTCCACACCCAAAAATCTCCCACTTGGAGACTGATTATATAAACTCCATCGTTGCTTCACTTTATGGATAATGGCTCCACTTGGACCTTGTTTTTTCTCATCTTCACCATCATACTCGAAGACCAATTGAAACTAAGTAGAATCTTAGTTTCACCCTACTTACAAGTTTTGTTAACATATTTGCAGGATTCTAGCTAGTGTGTATCCAACTTCAATTTTCCATCTTCCAACACCGACCGTATGAAATGCCACTTGAGTTGTATATTTCTAGTCTTGGAATGAAATGTTGAGTTATTTACAAGATGAATGGCACTCTGGCTTTCCCTGTATAACATGCCCATCTCATGTTTCTTTCCCAATTCATCCATAAAACTTTGTAACCATATCATTTATTTACTAGCCTCTATAGTAGCAACATACTTTGGTTCTGTTGTTGAAAGTGAAACAATGTTTTGCAATTTTGAAACCCAGCTGACATCTATTCCACCTACATTAAACACATACCTTGTGGTGCTCCTCCTATTATCTCTGTCATCTTCCATATTTATATCAACATATCCCTATAGAGCAATGTTTGAACCACCAAAGCATAATGATTGATTTGTGGTACCTCTCAAATACCTTAGAATACACCTTACTGCCATCCAATGCTCTTTTCCTGGATTGTTCATATACATGATTACAACTCCCACTGCATGTCCAATGCCAGGCCTTGTTCAGACCATTGTATACATTAAGCTTCCAACTACCTATTCATATGAAACTTTACACATATAAGCCATCTCTTCTAGAGTCTTGCAAAACATCTCCTTAGTTTGAAATGAGTAGTCAAAGGTGTGCTAACTGATTTTGCATTTTGCATATTAAATCCTTCCAACAACTTTTCTATGTACTCACTATGAGACAATGTTAATTTGTGATTTTTCTTGTCTCTAGTTGTTCTCATACCAACGATTTTTTGTGCAGCACCCAAATTCTTCATTGCAAATGAATTTGAAAATTTCTCTTTGATCACATTTATTTCATTTACGTTAGACCTTGCAACAAGCATGTCACCTACATATGATAACAATATAATATAGCTACCATAATTTTTGCTTTTAAGATAAACACAATTGTCAGAGCGACATCTAGTATAACCTTGTTCATACATAAACCTATCAAATTTTATATACCATTGCCTTGGAGCATGTTTTAAGCCATACAAGCTATTCTTCAATTTGCACACTAACTTCTACTTCCATTTGACCTCATACCCTTGTGGCTGATACATATATATTTATTCCTCCAAATCCCCATGGAGAAAGGTTTTCTTTACATCTAACTACTCAAGATGCAAATATTCTATTGCAACTAGACTTAAAATAGTTTTGGTTGAAGTCATTTTAACAACATGAGAACAAATTTCATCAAAGTTTATACCTTTCTTTTGTGCAAACTCCTTCAGGAAAAGTCTAGCCTTATACCTTTGTTTACCTCCATCTTCTTCCTTCAATTTGTAAACCCATTTATTCTGCAATGCTTTTTTACCTACAGGCAACTTGATTAAGTCCCAAGTCTGCTTATGCATCAACGAGTCCATCTCTTCTTCCATGGCTTACACCCACTTCCTCCTCGTTTCTACCTACATTGCTTCTTCATATCTTTCTGGTTCACTGGAACCAGTCAAGAAGACATAATATAATGGAGGATATTATCATTTAGGGGGTCCACTTATCCTGGTAGATCTTCTAACACCACTTTCAGGAGTTTGAGGTGTCTATTTCTGTTGTGGTTGTTGTTGTTGTTATGGCTGCTAATCATTATGATTTGCAGGCACCATTACTTTTTCTGTGATCTCATCAACAACTGCATATTCTTTGTTTTATTTTTCCTGTTCCTTTCCCTGCATTTTAATCCTTATACAAGAACTTTTCATGAATATGACATATCGCCTCCTAATGATTTTGTCACTTTCATAATCATATAAGTGATAACCAAGATCATTTACACCATATCCAATAAAGGTACATTTCTTCAATTTTGCCTCAATCTTTGTTCTATTTTCTTTATTGATGTGGACAAAGGCTTCACAACCAAAATTCTTTAAAACTGAGTAGTTTACCTTTTTTACCTATCCATGCCTCCTCTGGAATACCACCATCCAAGGATGTTGAAGGCCCTCTATTTATTAGATAAACAACAGTATCTTTAGTATCTACTTGAAATTGTAAGGGTAATCATGCATGTAATATTATGCACCTTGCATGCTCCATGATTGTCCTATTCATCCTTTCTGACACACCATATAGATGTGGTGTTCCTAGAACTCTCTTCTCCCTATGAATTCCATGCTATGAATAGTAGTTATCAAACTATTTTCTACAATATTCAGCTCTGTTTTCAGATTTGAGACACTTCAACTTATTTTTTGTTTCATTCTCAACCAAAGATTTCGATTTCTTGAATGTGTCAAATATATCAGATTTAATTCGAGTAAAATAATTCTAGGTTTTCCTAGTTGCATCATAAATAAAAGTAACATAATAGAGAGAGCCACTAAGAGATGATACCTGAGCAAATCCCCATACATCTGTATGCAAAAGATCTAATTTGTTTCTCTTGTTTTCTTTCCCAACTCTAATAAACCTGACTCTCTTTTGTTTTCCATAAGCACACTTTTCACAGAAATCCAAATCAACATGCTTCAAACCACACAACAAATTTCTTGAGATAAAAATCAACATCCCCTTCTCACTCATATGCTCGATCCTATGATGCCAATGTGTCGTATCTTCTCTCGTGGAGGTTAAATAATTTAAAATATTAGAAATTATATTGCATAAATACAATGTACCAACCTTTTCTCCTTTTGATATCTCCAGGGCTACTTTAGTGACCTTCCAAGTTTTATGTATAAATTTAGTTACATACCCTTCACTTCCCAACTGTCCTATTGAAATTGTATTTTTCTTTAGATTTGGAACATGCCTCACCCTATCAAGTAGCCATTGGTTTCTATTTTTTTCATTTTAAAAACCTTACACATTCCAACAATTTTACAGGGTTTATCATCACCTAGACGAACCTATCCAAAATATAGTTGAACATAGTCATGAAAATGTTTCTTATCAGGTGTTGCATGGAATGAGGCCCCTAAACATACTACCCAAACATCAATAATATTCTCTAATGAAATAATCAAACCATCTTGCAACACATCACCTGTGGCATTCACTTCATGATTGTTCTCTTGTTGTCCATATCCATCTTTTCCCTTCTGAGATTTATATTCTTTCTTCATGTGTCCTTTATTCCCATATTTATAGCACACTATCCCTTATTTGGATCTGGCTATGACTTTTATTGACTTACTGTGATTTCCCAGGGTCCTTCCTCTTTCCATTTTTACTCCCCTATTCTATGCAATCAAAGCATTACTTGATGTCTCACAGAATATTTTTCGTCGCATTTCCTCACTAAGGATGTCACCAACAACATCGTAAAACTTTGACGTAATATATCTAGAGATAGAGTTACTAATAGCCATACCGAGGCCATTCCAACTTCCTGGCAATGAGCACAAAAATAACAGAGCCCTAACTTCATCATCCAAATTTACCCCTACAGAACTTAACTGATTGGTAACCGTGTTGAATTCATTTAAATGATCAGTAACAGGTCCATCTTCTCACATCTTCATATTAAATAGACACTTTATAAGAAATACCTTATTTGAGGTTAAGGGTCTTTCATATACTTTTTCCAGTGTCATCATTAAACCTTTTGTCGAGAATCTCTCATTCTGTGACCATCAATTTGCAGCCCTCTTTGATTTTCGGGTCAATCGTAGGTATAGGTCTCTTTGTTACATATAATCTCCCATATGCATCTTCCACGGCTAGTAGTTTTGGATGTTAAATTTCTCGACCCTAAACATGTCATCTTTCACCATTTATCCCACTCGAACTAGGAACCCTTCTCTCCTACAAGTTTATCAGCCAAATAAACCTTTGGCCCTAATACTTGTTGTTATAAATTAATTAACCGAGAAATAAAATACACAAAACATTACGGAAACACAAATACAGAAACACATAAAACAAGAGAGGCACAAATATACATAGTTCACCCAATTTGGGCTACGTCCATGGTGAAATAATCAATCCTTCCTTTTATTCTATCCAGCAGAATGAAGAGATAGAACCTATATCAAATCCGTTGTAGTTTCCTCTTCGCTCTCACAAAAACTCCTCTCTCTTTCACTTATAATAATCATACACTACTGTAATACAATTCCCTTATATAAACTGAGGGTTTACTTCTAGGGGAAAAAAAAACCTAAATTAACATAACTTCTACCATCAAATCATTTGCCTAATGAACGATCGGGATTAACTATGAAATTACAATATTTTACAAGGAATTTTTTCATCTATTTTTAGCTTTGGGGGTGCTTCCCCTAAAACTTCACCAGGGAGGAGCTCATAAAAGTCATCGTCACCCCCCCTAGACCCCCTGACGAAATTTAAATTGGTGACATTATCGTCTCATTAGGAACAGAGATCCAATGTGGCTAAAATAAAAAACCTCTGAACAATCGGGAGGATAATCAGACTCCACACCCAAAAATAGATATGTGAGGGTACTGTTCCAAATGATTCCTCATAAACCAAGAACCTCTTCATGTCATTCACCTACATAAACAATCATTTGTCCACAAGCATGATCCGTGACGATCTTGTTAGAAAATGACTTACATACATACATATACATGTAAACACTAACATAAAATCATCATGATCTTTGATGACCCTGCTAGATAATTGCATACATAAATACATACATATATACATATATAGACATCATCATAAGTATAATCACAAAAAAACTACTAGATATCATAAGGCCAAGGTTAAGAGAACTCCCTTTATCTATGCACAACATGCACACCATTGAGAACAACCATTCCCAACGTATCCAAGGGATCTCAAGCCTTGGATCCATTAAATTTACCTTTCCTAATTACCTTCCTCATGATTGTGCTATCACCATCCATTTATCCTAATGGACCCAACCAGTCCAACCAACTTTCATATTCTTTCCTTCAGCTTCCCTTGTACATGCACTACGCTTCATCCATCTTTCCTTGAGATCCATCAACTTCCATATTTCCCCAACCAATTCCCAAGAGTCTCAAAACATCACAAGAAAGAATGATAAACAAACAAGAAGAAAACCATGAAAGCAATAGCAATACGACACCATAACCAAAGTGGTATGTCCATAAACTAGACATAAAAAAGACTACAAACCAAGCGTAACAAATCATAAAACATTAAAGGCACATAACTCTCAACAAAAAAAATGATTCAATCCCCATGGATTTCCAATGCTTCCAAGGGAAATCTCAACCCGAGCCTTCTTTAATATTTCATAGTAGTCTCTTTGTTATGCGATCCCCTGCACCATACTACCATAAAACATAAATGTCACTGCATAAATAAACATAACAATATATTGATTACCTTACCTTGATGTATCGAGCAAGCTTCCCTACATTTTAACACCTGCACATATATCATCTATCAAGGAACTCCAATTCCTTGACAAATCTAGCAATAATTGGAAACCAATTGTTTACCTGTCCAGTACATGTTCATAAATATAACACATATCCACATAATGTCAGAAAAAATAAGGGTTAAGAAGTCGTCATGTATGTAAAGCAAACATTCGTTTGGAATTGTGATTTCAAAGCATAGCCAAAGGAATTCTCAACCAAATGCCTTGTTTTACACTTCTGTAATTGAGTATTATTATGTATTGTCAAATCGCCAAATTGGTAGGTATATAAACAAATCAATGTTAGCTTCTTACGCTAATACCAAGAATGTTTCATTGCAACTATCCACACATGTCAACCACATGTTCCAAGGATCAAAACATCATGTCTATTAATTTGAAATTAGCCTTCCAAGCATTGGCATAACACTGCCTGAATTCAACTGTAACCCTCCAGCTGCATGGATGAGGCTGCAAGGGAGTGAATGCAGTCTTTTTTACCCAGTTTTGTGCTAGTGACCACGAGATCTAAGCCACTTTTTCAAGGCTAGTCTCTAGACCACTACCTAGAACTTGAAGAGACTTTCCTAAGTGATGAATAATGTGCAAAAAAATATTTCGACACAAAACTTAGACAAGGAATTGACCTAACTTGGTATAACCATGGCAGTCATTCTAGCAAACACATTGAAAACATGAGATCTACAAGTCATGAATGCAAATATGAACATAGAGATCTGAAACTTATTTAAGGTTTACCAATAAATACTAATGCCCTCTCACAATATTTGTAATAACATCAATTAGTTCATGCATTCAATAACCATTCATTCATTAATAAACACATGATAAGATCCATAACTTGAATCTGTCATAAAATCGTGCTTATAACGAGGATACAACTAGAATAATAACAATGAGAGAACAACCATTAAAGCCATATTTTAACAAGTATAATTACTCATGAAATACAAGGAACTTAGCTCTTATTGACATATATAAAATCCAACCAAGTCAAGGACTTCCACATACCTCTAAACCATAGATTGGGTTGAACCAAATCTGTCTTTCAGCCAATCACACCCATGGAATATTTCAAGAGTGAATGTGGGATCTCATGGGATAAACCAATCCATAAACAACTAAGGGAATCATGGGATTAGAGCACCTGCACCCTCACCTTACCATGACCTCACCTAAATTGGTCCTGAGATCAGAAAACAAAACTGAGCTTGGATGCCTCAAAATTCCTTCGCCATCCCTTGAGGAATTTTCATGTCTCCACCCACCTGTGGAGGGTTTCCTAGAGAAAACCAACTCTAGTCCCAACCATTGGGACTTTCAATAGACCACCTCACCCAGATCTAAAATGTTTTTTCAATCCAAATCTTAACCAAGAATGAATCCCATCACACCATGGTTATCTAGAAATGGCAAGGAAAGATTGAAACCACTGCCAAAACCGGGAAAAACCCATGCCAATGATAGAAAATTAACCAAATACACATATGCATATACCATACATTCCAAAACTAGCTAGGAAATCATAAATGCAATCTTTTACTTGTAAGTATTCCCTCTTAAGCCGCTTTATCCAATTTTCTTTGCTTGATTTTTGCTTTCGTTGTCCTTGTTTTTCTTGCTTGCTTTCCTTCACCTCTTCGTGTTGTTCTCCCCTCTCAAACCAATTCCATAACTAAACTAACAAAAGGTTGTGAGATAATCCTCATAAGCATTTTTATCATTAAGGCCTATAATTTTTTCATTTTCCTTCATTTTTCCTTCAATTTTCTGCCATGCAAATTTTTGTACTTCCATCTCCCTTCTCTCCTATTTTCCTTTATTTTCATAAATAAATGTCAATTAATGCCTCTTTTCCTTTGCCAATGCCTTTACCAATGCCTTTGTGATTTTCCTTAGCCATAATAAACTAAATGAATAGCCACTACAATGTTTTAATTAACATTAAGCTTGGAATACATGTCCGATAACCTTAGTCTTATTTTGTCTTTATTACTTTGTGAAATGAACTTTTAACCTCTGGTTGTTACAATTTGTGACTACTACTGACCTTATTAATGACTACTACTGAAAATATTTTGTGGATATTTGATGAGGTTACACCTCTATAATTAATCCACTAATTATTGATAAT